>KN469575.1:56907-78136 GCA_000787095.1 Periophthalmodon schlosseri
TATTGTGTGTTTTAAGTGGCTTCGAGATTGCGCTGAGTTCCGAAGCGTTCCGTAAAGGTCTATCGTGTAACTTTTCCGGTGGAGGGTCTGCCACCTGCTTGTCTCCGTGGAGATTTTATTGCTTCGTCTGGAATATTCCACAGCGAATTAAACGTATCTTGGTTTTATTCAAATACGGGCGTTGTTATTGCTAAAGGAAACACTTGCCCCCGTGATTTCACCTGCTCGGTTGGTTGGTTTAATGCCGTACTGCGGAACATTTTGAGCTAAGGAGTAGCATCTACCTGGAGACGAGCACGTAGCGGACTCTCCTCTGGAAAGTTACATCGTGCAGCTTTAAAGTATATGTTTAAAATCAACTTTCATGAGGAAAACAAATATTTGTGGTAATCTTTAAGGTCCTACTCTACACAAAATGGTTTGTTATGAGCTTTAAGCCACGTTATAATGTTGTTACCTCATCAAAAATACACATGGAGTTGTTTTTTGTTTCATTCACACATGTTTGAGTAACCCTGGGCCCTTTAAAGTAGAAAGCAAGGAATAAGTTTGAATGTTTTCTTCGGTAACTCTTCTCTGGTGCAATTTTTAAAAGAGAAGAAGAGAATGCTTTTTTAATAAATGCATCTAGTCCCAGTTACAATTAAAAGTTGAGCAAAAGTGAATAAGAAAGTTGTAATCTTATAACAAGCCAAGAACAATAAAAAATTCTCATTGTGCTCGAAATAACACGATTGTTATGTATCTAGTGAGTCCGCCTCAAATAGACCATGTGATCAGAAAGTGCTCACCGCGCTACAAAAACAGCTCTTTAAAGTAATCACAAAACCTCTTCATATTATTTCTGATACTTAATTAAAAGAGGGCTTGCTGTTCAGATATTGGTTTTCATGCCAATGCAATTTCACTCGTTCGCTTTGTTTCCAAGTATTGATGGCATTACGGCCCCGAAATAACAAGTTGAAAGACAATGCGCTTTTGTAGTCAATATTCTGCCTCGCGTGTCTGTGTTCTTGTCCATCACAGACCCGGATATGAATTTGGAAGTACTTCAAACGATAAATCCTAACTGACGACTTCAAAAAATGGGTTTCGCTTCAGCAGGGAATGACTGATTTAAAGCAAGCCGCGTTTCAAAGAGTGCCAGAATTTTTCCTAATGTCAAAGAGTATAGAAATATGTCCGCTATCCGCCCTCAAAGCATATCAATTCATAAACACATTGGCCATCAGCAGCTCTGTACAATGCACTTTCTCTTTCTTGACATTCACAGGCAGTTTATATGAGCATGAAATAGCACAGCTGCTGTTGCTTTGGAGATGAAGGTTGGGGAACGAGAACAGAATATATTTCATTTTGTGTCCTAAATGAAAGTAAAAGAGAACCAATGTCTTTTTTTTAAGACTTGTTTAGTACAGTTTCACCCGTGTAGTTACATGGCCAAGCAGTGGAAAGTACATTTGGAAGAAAATGTAACTTTTAGATTATATGAATAAAAAGATGGATTACAGTTGAAGCATGTGCATTCCATAAAACTGTCTATCTCCGCGAGAATTTTCCAAAGTATTGTAAAGTTCTGGTGTAAGGAAACATGCCGAAGTTCTTCTGGTTGTTTATTTTCTGAACACAGGGGCTGGTCTGGCTGTAACTATAGACTGTATAAAGACGTGGACTAAGTGAGTGTGACGTCATCCATAGCGGCTCCAGTCAGATGAAGCTCATCGAGGCTAGAGCGGTTATAGCGGCGACTTTGGAGCCAAGTTGCATATTAGGAATTCCAACCGCGAGTATCATAGCAACCAAAGAGCCAATCCGGAGCGAGGCTGTTGAAGGTTTCTCGCCCACACTGCTGGTTTAGCAGGGAGCGGGCGCTTAGCAACGCTGTCAATCAAACCTGTTGCTAATGCCAGTGGGAGCGACCTCGGGGAAAGAAGGCGCCTGATTTGTCTGTTACTGATGTTCATATCTTGAGGTACGGACACAATAGTGAAATAAAAACACTAGGATCATGTAGAGCGGGTTAATAAGAACATTTTAAGACTAAAATAACGAGTCTGACAGCAGCAGTTTTGGAGAGAGGGGCGACAGTTTTCCAGTGAGTCAGTGGAGCCGGAAGTGCCCCCACGCTCACTTCCTATTTGGAACGCGGTGGCTAGCAGGTTAGCTATATCCATTTATATATACAGTCTATGGCCGAAACCCACGGCAAAACAAGAGCAAAACAACAGCAGTCTGAACTCACTAGAGCCAGTCTCCAAAACAGACCAGTAACTGACCAATAGAACCTTCACATCAACTTGTCGGCATAGCAACCAAATCACATACAAAAGCAAGAACAACAAAAGGTGTCAGCTTTGAACTAAACACAAAATATCAGATCATTACAATATATTTTTAACTTTCTATTTCATTGGAATCCTGTAAGTGACGTGCCACCTCCAGGAAGTTACACGGTGTTGCTTTAAAGGCGGGGTACTTTGCTTAAACCGCGGAGTGGTGCAAAAACGTACTTCGGCTTTAATGTAGAAAGTGTGGTTAGTAATTTTGCCAATTGCGCCAAACTTTTACTGTGTGTATTCATACTTCACTCAAATATTTCAAGTAGCAACATGAGCACAAGTTAAAGACTGAGTACTGGTACAGTGTTTGTCCACTGATCAGAAGGTTGGCAGTTCGAATCCCGCTCTCAACATAAAAATCATTGGTTGAGCGTTCAGATCCACTGAACCACAGGTCGGCGGTGCGATTTCAGCTCCCGCAGATGAATGCTGCCGTTGGGTCCTTGGGCAAGACACTTACCTCACCGTGTGTGAACGGGTGATGTAAAGCGCTTTGAGAGCCTTGAAGGTGGGAAAGCGCGATATAAAAATGTGACCATGATCATAACGAAGAGGGTTTTATGAGGAAAGGCATCTGGTCTGTTCCAAATCATTATGTACAAACTTTGTACTCAAGCCGTTTGGTATGACAAGTCCAGAAAGTTTGCATCATACTAATTGCAGAAATAATTTTACCTTTTGACCAAACCTGTCCGGTAAAATCCTATTCATTCCTGGTTTTTCATCAGTGCAACAAGATAAAGGCGACTTTGACGACTCCACTGAAGAGTTTGAGTTGCTTTGTAATGACAGACTTTGACAGCAGAGCGCGCGGTCCCCAGTCTCAGTGTCCACCTGCCTCTTTAATTGATACCACTTCACAGGGTTTATTTGAATGGATGTGGGTGTGGAGTGATCTGGGGGGGTGGGGGGTATTAAATTGGGCACATAAAGTGATCGTAAAAGGTCCTTATGGTGACTTTCACTTTTTATTGGTCTCGGAGCTCGTCAGAGGAATCCCTCGTTGTTAGCTCAATGCGTCAATAACACTTTGGGAGGTTGTATCGGGTACTGCTGGTGATAATGGGCACCTGGGTAATGTGCAGCGGAGGTGGCCCCACTGTGAAGTAATCAATGAGTCTTTATCAATATGGGATTGATTTATGTGATGAGGATCTGAATGTCTCTGTAACGCATTTTTTCAAGATTAATGTCGTTACTGCAAAACAGAAAAATGCAGTATATTTAAGTTTTAACATACCTGGAGTTGTGTTTTGTTTCGTTCACACACGATTGAGTAATCTTCTTAATCTTTATTACTGGTCTGTCTACATCTCCAAACTTCAAAATGCTCTGTTCCACTTTGTGATGTCATGAAGTGGTATTATTCAAGTTAACAGCTACATTTTACCTTTAGGTCAGTCGAGATTGGCAATTCCAGGGCTGAAATCATCCAAATGATTGTATTTTTATACTGTTTTGGATCAAAAATTGGATTGAAATGGAATCCAATTGAATTCTGACAATGGCCCTTTTTCAATTGTCAACACAAAAAGTGTTTCCCCAAAGTCTTCAAAGTCCCAAGTTTTCAAAAGAGGATTTTCAACAACATAATGACAAAATCAAAGCATTTTACAGTTTCAAAAAGTTCTTATTTAAAAGTGCACTTTTTCTGGTGGAGGGTCTGTCATGTGCTTGTCTTGGAGATGGTTTTGCTTTATCTGGAATGTTTAACAGTATTGCATTTTACAGCTCAGATCTGTGAAGAGACTACCCCATTCATAATCAGAATGCAGGCTCGTCAGGGGATTTTTGAGCAATAAAAGCACCTGTAATTGAACAAACGTAAGCTATACCAGTTTAATGCCATACTTTGGAACATTCCAGGCAAAGCTTGTATCGTGCAAATTTGACTCTTATGAGCTTTAAGCCATGTTATAATGTGTCCTCATCAAAAACATACCTGGAGTTGTGTTTTGTTTCATTCACACATGTTTGAGTAACACTTTATTATTAGTCTGTCGACATCTCCAAAGCTCAAAATGCTCCGTTCCACCTTGTGATGTCATGATGCAGTAGTTTTCAAGTTAACATCAACCTTTTTTTCCTTTCGTTCAGTAGAGATTGGCAATTCCAGGGCTGAAATCATCCAAATGATTCTAGTGAAGGTGTGTGGAGTTTTAAAAAACAGTGGAGCACTTCCTGTATTACCACATGACATCACAAGGTGGAAGAGAGTGTTTTGTGTTTGAGAGAACTCCCACTAAATACGTAGAATGTGTGTGTTAAACATGTGTGAATGAAATAAAACACAACTCCAGGTATGTTTTGATGGGGAAACAATATTATAACGCAGATCAGAGAATAGCGTAATGTGGACTCTTTAACATCCCCGTGGACACAAGCAAGTTGCAAACCCTTCATCAGAATAATAGCACTGTAGTGGAGTTTAATAGCCCACCACAGACCAGTGCATTGATTTTAGTTCCATGGTCAAATTGAAGGCTGAACATTTGCTGTGGGAGAAATAAAAAACATTAAAAAATAAATAAAAAATAAATCCTAATTTGATGTGCGCATATTCCGCATACGTGATCCTCCTCTTGATACCGGAATATTTAAAATTTAAAAGCCCAAATGTTCCAGCATGATCACTTTATTGTTGGATGCCACACAGCTCAATTAGATTAAAAGAGAATTTGACATGGTGCCTTCTTCCCGGAGTCTCATTGTACAGCAGTGTTATTGGTGCGTGTCCCAGAATGCAGCCATGGCCGCTCCTTCACCAGTCCTTGTAATTTTGAGAGATCACTTAACCGACTTGATGCTCCCAGCTCAGTCCATTAATATAGAGTGCCTATATTTGAATGATGGCGTTTATTAGATTAGACTAAGCCTGAATCACACTCCAGTGATTATAGCCAAACCACAAGTCACGCTTTTTACAATTAGCTGCGCAATTTTTTTATTTTTTTTTAGAATTAATGGCGCTACAAGCAAGAACATGCAATGCCTTTTAATAATAATAGTAACATTCCTACAAAAGATTAAAAAGAAGAAAACAAAAAACATCCTATTTTTTTGAGTGTTTGTCCACCGATTCGAAGGTTAGAGGTTCGAATCCCGCTCTCAGCATAAACATCATTGGTTGAGCGATCAGATCCACTGACCCACAGGTTGGCGGTGCGATTCCAGCTCTCACAGATGAATGCTGTCGTTGTGTCCTTGGGCAAAACACTTAACCCATCTCACCCCCAGTGTCTGCGTACACTGGTGTATGAATGTGTGTGTGAATGGGTGAGTGGTTCCTTGACGTAAAGCGCTTTGAGTGTCTGGAAGGTAGAAAAACGCTGTATAAAAAGGGGACCATTTACTATTTTGTTTTATTTAACATTGCAACTAACTCTAAAAGTGCAATCGGAAGACTAAACATTTTATTCACACTATACACACATATTTTATTTTTAGTTGTTTTATTCTGCTTACTTTATCCACTGTGAGCAAGTTCATGGTGACAAAAGCTTTATGTTGGCAATATTAATTCATGATTTTGTTTTCATCAAGATCAAACTATAGATTTGCTTTTATGCCCACACATTTGTAGTAGTTTCCCAAATTACTTTTTATACTCTTTCTTTTCCTTTGAGTAATTTCTTGGAACACTAACTTCTACTTGAGTAATATTATTTTGAAGTAACAATACTCTTTCTTGTCTACTTAAAGTGGGACAAAACTCTAAACTGGAACTGCTAAACTGGGCCGTACCTGGAGGACTGAAGAAGAGAGTGAGAGAGGAAAAGGGGTGGAGTTTGCGGGTTTAAGTAACAGTGTGATTGGTCTAACAGGTGTCCACACTTCTAACTCCGCCCCTGCAGTCAGGTGTTTGTAATCAGAAACACCTGGCTGTAATCAGGGCAGTCCCGTGTGATGTCGCCTAGTACTTGAAATTGGCAGAGGCCTTTGGAGCTGGGACACATGCATTTTTATACATTCTTGACCATAAAGCTGCAAATATTGCTTTAGTTTGAATTAAAATGGAGCGGGAACAGTAGATAATGCTATTCCAACACCGTATACGCAGTTTAGTAGCAAAAAAAAGTTGATTTGAACCCACCTCTGGATAGTAATGGAACTTATGCCCTCTTAACAATTATATCAGGCTCGGATCTGTCAACACCTTTCTAATTATATGCTAGATGATGACTCCTCTTCGTAGCACAGCTCCAATCATGAAGTATTTTCTCTGCTCTCCAGCCATGACACCTCAATTCTTCCCTTCTTATTACATGCCATTCACAGCCCAGAGACAGAGCTCCCTGTCGACTGCAAGATTGAATTTTGCCAGTAATAACAGCGCTGTGAAGAATGTAGAAATGGCTCACTCCTCTTGTTGTTGTTGTTGATGTTGTAGAGAGTGAGAATCAGAGATAATGGGGGATTTGCTTCATCACTTCCAGAGCAGGATTACAGACCTCAGGCCAAGCACCTTTAAAGAAGGATCTGACCATCTGCTCGGTTCAGGAAGAAACAAGAATGACTTCACTGCATTTACGTACGGTATGATAACAACAAGCATACGTAGGGAAAATATATCTGTTCTGGACAAAATGAAAGAGATAAGAGAACCCTTGAGCATTTGTAATACAATGGGGTAATTTTACTGATGCAACGGAAAGTACAAGAACTGGTCAACTTCACCGCCTTTACATATGGGAACACATTGTACCTGGCAGTAGCTTATGTCCAAGTTATACTTTTACTTCAGAGAAAATATACAGTTTTGGTCAAGGGAACATTTGGGATATTCTTCTTCATTGGTAGTAAAAAGGGTAGCATAGCAGAAAAGAATTGTTGCCGTTGCGAGTGAACATATAGCAAAGAACTATGATATAAGTAGAGATACTGTAGGTTAGAGATTGGTTAATTGGCTAATGCACTTTTTAGTGTATTAGCTATTGACCTAAAATTTCCAACATAGGCCGATATGCTGGTTTAGCTGACCACCTGACTAAAGGAAAGACATTTAACTTTATTTGAACACTGAAAATGTTACCACACAGCTCTTATTGGTTTACACTAGTGAAATAAGATTATGGATATGTTTGTTTTGCGATTTCAATTCATATAATTCGCCAAAAATATCAGTAGAGCTCATCAGGCATTAGTTTGTCCGGTTTCAAAACAATCGGTATCGGCATTGGCCATGAAAAAACCCATATCGGTGGATGTGTAGATATACTAATAAGCACACAGTAAAATAAAACATCAGGGACAAGATCAAATAATAAGATACTTACTATGACTTAAAAATAGACATTAAATCTAACAGTTTCACCAGAATATTAAAATGTGCTTTAAATAAAATGAAGATACAAAATTGGGTAATAAAATGTAAAATAAAATAACATGCAAGACACTGAAAGTAGAGTCAAACTACAAGCATTAGCAATAAAAGTTCAAGTCACAGTATATAGGCCTGTGTTTACTGCTTTAGCGTCAGTAGTTGCGCTAGTAGATGTTAGCGCTAATGTAGAATTGGGAGTTTTCAGAGTCTACAGTGTGATAATGTCTGAACGCATGATTTCTGTTATAATTTAATCTCTTTACCGGAACTATTAAACCTTGTGTTAAATACTGTGCATTACAGACATTGAGATGAACTTGTTTGTCAGTAAAAATGCTACACATACTTATTTTAAGACGTCTTCACTGCAACCGGCTCCTTCAGTTACAAGCCGCAGCTCTCCATATACCTGTGACAAGAGGCCCTTGTAACCAATCTTTTTCAGAGATGCAAGCAATCTTTTCTGTGACATATTCTGCCTTCCTGTAAACTGTTAAAGATGTATCCATTTACGACCTTGTATGGACAGTATGTAAAATTAGTTTAAGTCCATGTAGGTCCATCCTTCTGTAGATAGTAGCTTTCTCAGTGTATATGTCTGGTCTGGAGTCACTTCTTTCACAATTACAATGTCATATTCCCAGATGGGGGCAAGAGTCAGATTTCCCTATTGATTCCCATGAAATATTTAAAAGGTAAATTCACAAATGTTGAACTTGATCATTTTTATTAGTGACTAGAGCCAGGAACTCACTATATTACAGCATTTTAACAATATTCATTTCAACTGCTCTCATCTGTGTTAAATTATTGGCCTATAGAACGTGGTGATGTCGTCTGAAACCCGGCAATAGTATAGAAGTAACTGTGGTAGTATCAGCTGGCGTTTTCTATTACAAACTCAGTCAATGGGCTTTTTTGAAGTTTTTCCAAATTCCTCAAGTACTTCAAACACTTTAGTACTGCAGTAGACCCAGCGATACATTAACAGAACGCGCCGTATATAGTCACGAATTACGATTGCACTGTTGTTTCTAAACTCCTTTGTCTTCCCAGACCGTGCGCTTCCTATTCAAAAAGAAGTGGCTCAACATTACAGAGTGATTTATGTGTTTATGTTCTTCTTTACCCCTTATCACTTCTCGAAGACAACCAAAGCTGAAAATTGAATTTGAAACGTATTACTATCAATGTCTCACTGTCCAAACCTGGGGGAATAAGCGTCGCTGCCATGACACAGGCCCTTTCTTTCTCGGCGCGTGTTTGTAAAGCTATTTGGAGATGTAATTAATTTCTCGGTACGAAAACATTGCTGGGGTGATATGCGAAGTTGGCAACGTGACGTGAGATGACAAAATGAGGCTGTATCAGTGTCGCAGCGGCATTCATCCAGAACAGCGACATTGTAATGTTAATCAGAGTTTACTTAAGCCCACGAGAAGTGCATCAATAATCGTGGATAATTGCAGACTTAATATGAAACCTGTAAACAAAGGGGATGTGATAAGAATGCAAGTCGACAACAGCAACAAGACCATTGATAGATCTATTCAGTGACATGTAAGACCAGCTGGAAGAAGTACTTATACTGCTACACTTGTACTTTTACTTCAAAATATGCAGGATCTATTCTAGTAGTAGTCAACAACATTTCAAACGTTACTATGTTGTGTTATCATTGCATAGGGATAGTTTTCTTCGGCCTATTGTGCTTGTGTCTGCTATTAAGTTCTAATCTATGACACCCGTGGATCATTACGCTATAATTTGCGCAATTTAAATCGTGATATTCATCTAAAACGACTGGTGCTGAGAGCCGACGTCGCTGTAGACTTCATCACGAGTTACAAAGAGTCGGCACCTCAGATGGATCACGCTAGGAGAACGAAGTAAGTACAGAGCGGTGGGCGTGTGCTGCTGGTGGTGAAAACGGTTTAACGATTGCTCAAACAAATCACTCCAAATACAACTTCATGTGAGTAAGTGGTGAGGGGAAACAACTATAACATGGTTAAAAGCTCTGAAAAGTCAATTTTGCATAAAAGGTCTGTTTATCTATGAATTTTATTGTAATCTCAAATCATTCATCTCATTTTAAGGCCAAGGTGAACACAGAAAATACCTTCATATATTTTACGAAATCGACTTTTTGGAGTATTCTACCATGTTACAATGCTGTTCCCTCATCAGACACATTTCCGAAGAAGTTTCAGATGTCATCCATGCTTGTTTGAGTAATCTAGTGATCTCACCTTGACCCTATCCGAACCCATTTTACGGTTAGCGGTAAGATTCTGTCCAATGCCATTTATAAAAGTATGAAACTAAACAATACACTACAACTTCACAAACCTGGCGCGATGTGCAGTAGTTTCACTGGCGGGATGCACTTCGATTGTGTTGTGATAGCGCTCTGAAGGAGGCGCAGAGGGAGGGGGGACTCACTGCTGAAAACGAAAGTGACACTTATTGAACAAGTTATTACATCATTTTCGGTAAACATGAAAGGTGACATGGTGATCTAAATTTGTTATGTGTTAGCAGTTAATACCTCATAGAATTGTAATACTAAAGTGGCAGTGACTTAGTGGTAATTTTCACCCACAAACCCATGAGGAAGTGATTTGTGGTTGTCATAGAGGCCATAGGCAGAGAACTCCAGTCACTTTTCCATTTGTCTGCCCAGGGCACTTGTGGCTACAGATATCATTTCATGCAGTATGGGGAGTGATTGAATGAATAATGCACGGACACTGTAAACGGACTTTGAACAACTGAATTAAGCACAATATCGGCCTAATGCAGCACTATTGAAAATGATATTATGATTAATGCGACTTTCACCAAGATGGATTCCGTGTTTTATATTGTTTAAGTATAAGCATCTAAGGCATATCTGTGGTCTGCAGTGAGATTAGTAGCAGTGCAAGACTAATTCCACCAATCACGGCTAAGTGGGGCTCTTTCTCTCCAATTAAAGTGGGCTTAGACGGTGGGCTTATGGACATGGACCTGAATACAAGGCTCACTCCATCAGATTACGCTATATACTTTGTTTTCCTTGCTGAAATACTTCAACATAATGACTTAACAAGAAAGCTGCCCTTGTAGTGTTATAGTGAGCGTAATCATCTTGTGTTTCTAGTTAAGGGGAACATTTTAACAGTAAAATGACTTATCACAAGATGCATCGGCTGCCGTCTAATTGAACTTGGCATTTGACCTTTCACTTGCTCTTTAATGATAATTGCCGCTGTCTCTCCTGCTTATTGGGTTGTTCTGACATTTATTGACTGGACATTCTGCTACACGTGTGCAGAATAAACAGTACAGCTATGCATTTGTACCAACACAAATCGTATACAGGCCAATTAATTGCAATGCAAATGTTGTTTATAAAGTTCAACACTAAGCACAGAAGTTTATAGACTAAGGTGTACAATAAATCGTTATTTCAGTGAATAATTTTTAAAGTTTTGTGGTAGCATTTCAACAAACATGCCTTAAACTAACCCCTTAAGTAGTTACTAAGCTTGAATCATTCTTAATAAACTATTTGTTAATTATGATTTAAATCTGCGTTCATGCTCAGTGAGGCTAATTAAGGCGTATTTATCATCAAGTGGTACCATAGACTGTATATGTAAATGGACACAGCTAACCTGCTAGCCTCCGCTGTGTTCTGAATAAGAAGTGAGCATGGGCGCGTTTCCGGCTCCATCAACTCTGGCTCCAGTTCACCTTAAACTGAGAAATTGTCACCCCTCTCTGTGTAACTGCTGCAGTGATTTTGTGTTCATATTGACCCGCTCTACATGATCCTAGTATTTTTATTTCGCCATTGTGTCCGGAAATCAAGATGAGAACAATAATAACAGACAAATCAGGAGCTTCGGCGGTGCGGGCGGGATGGGGTGTTACCTTCAACAGCCTGGCACCGGATTGGCTCTTTGGTTGCTATGATACTCGCTGTCAGAACTTTGCTCCAAATTCGCCCCTATAACTGTTAGCCTGGATGAGCTTCATTTGACTGCAGCCGAACTATAGGTGACGTCACTCTCACTTAGTCCACTTCTTTATACAGTCTATGAGTGGTACCAAATGTTTTTTTGTTTTTTTTTTTATGACCGTAATCTTTTGGGATACTGAGTTTTCTTTACCTAATATGGCAAAATAATAAATATGGTAAATTTTCTATTTGTATTATACTGCATGCTACAACCTGTTACAACATGTTTGTTTAAAATCTGTAACATGTGAACCTGCATTTGAGAAAAGTCTGTTTTAACAGTGTTCCACAAGGTTGCAACTTGGGTCCCATTCTTTTTTTTACTATACCATTGCTACAAACCAAAAATATCTGAGAATTGGACTGACCTCTTGTGTTTTGGGTTGTGACTTTATTTAGTTTAACCATAGGATATTAATTTACAATAAATGAACCCTGGCATTAGGGGACTCTAAATTGCTTTTTGCCATAAGCCTGTGATTAACTTGCAATTACCCAGAGACACAACAAGACACTAATAGGCAGAAGGATATTAACGGCAGTAAAGGTTTTTATTGCTCCACATTTCCTATTTATGAAAGGCATTATAAAAGATAGTAATGCAAAGCTAGCACATATTTCATTCTGCACATTAATTATGCCGGAGTACAGACGACTGACAGTAGCAGCGAAAGAACTGTATTTAATAACAGCTCCTTTGTGTGAGATTAGTCAATTTTTATGATAATCTGTTTATAATCCAGATAATCCACTTTAAATACGCAATCGCCTAGGCTTTTTCACCGAACAAAAGCGAGGTATTTTGGGGTGACAGCCAACTAAATTGTCATCATGAACAATATAAAGTGATCTTCCCTTTTTGCCATATATCTGCGCGGTTCGCTGTAAGAGCAGAAATGAGAGGATACACACAGGAGGCAAATTGAAAGACCCTCGCGGTGCAATGGAGATATAAAAATGTCTGTTTGTGTTGCGAGGGCCGTTATTGGCTCTGACAGGGCAGATTCGCCGGGGCTAGAGAGGCAGCACTCGGACAGATCTGGCCTGACTATCAAACCGATGAGCGCTTCTTTCTACTGCTGTATCTGAAGGAGATTCCAAAGCAGAGGTGACAGGAACACCTTCGGGAGGACTTTAATCCCAGTTAGGTGCAAGGGAATACAAATACTCCATTGAACAGCTAATGGACATTATAGAAGAGATAAAGGAAGATAATCCAACTTCACAATTTGCATTTTTATTGCTGTTGTCTGTTTGAATTTGTTTTTTACAGAAGCGATGGGAAGGGAAAAGTGTTTGCCTGTTTCAAATAGTGATCCCATTTCCTGCAGGTGCACTGTAATCAAGTAGTGGAACACGAAGGGGTTTTGTTGTTTTAATAATCCAAATATCTAATCAACAAATCAATATATTTAACAGCATGTTCAAGATTTAGAATTAAACCAAATGAATATGAATGTGGCATTGTTGTTGTGATATGCTAAATGTATTTATTTATTCATTCAACCTAGGCCTACTAATCACATTGTAACAAACTGTTAGGGGAGACGGGGAAAAGTTGTTTGTGTCAGTGATTGCTGTTTTGATGTGGTGATGTGTCCTGCATTATATATCCAGAGACTCAATGTTTTTTTGTTTTTTTTGTTTCCATGTTTGGAAAGTAGCATTATTATATATGTGTAGAGCATGTACTTAAACATGCACTATGTAACCTAGCTAGTCGATGGTTTGCCAGTAGTTACTAAGCCTGAATCATTCTTAATAAACTATTTGGTCATTATGAATTAAATCTTTGTTCATGCTTAGTAAGGCGTAGTTATTATTAAGTGGTACCAAATGTTTTTGTTTTTTATGATGGTAATCTTTTGGGATACTGAGTTTTTGTTACCTAAGCTGGCAAAATAATAAAAATGCTCAATTTTCTATTTGTATTATACTGCATGCTACATCCTGTTCCAACATGTTTGCTTAAAATCTTTAATGTGTGTACATGCACTTAAAAAGAGTCTGTTTTAACAGTGTTCCACAAGGTTGCAACTTGGGTCCCATTCTTTTTTTACTATACCATTGCCAAAATCAAAAATATTTGGCAATTGGACTGACTTGCATGGGTTATGGCTTTGTTTAGTTTAGCCATAGGATATTAATTTGCAATAAATGAACCCTGGCTTCATGTCTTCACAGAGATGTTATTTCTTTCACTGTAATATTCCGCAGTATGGAATTAAACCTCTCTCAAATCTCTCTCCATGGAGACAAGCACCAGGCCAGGTTACAGTTACTGTTACTGTGTAGAGGTGAGCACAAATGCAGGATTTTCAAGGTATTTTCAATGAGCAATAAAAATACGTGTAATATACCTGAAAAAGCATACTAGATACGTTTAATACATACTGTCAAACATTCCAAGCAAAGTAATAAATCTCAATGGAGACTCAAATGCACATCTATTTCATAAATCAATAAAACAGTTTACTGTATCAGCTGCATACACACTTTAATAGGTCTAGACATATGGCTATTTTTTTTAATTTATATATATATATATATTTTTTTAAATATATATATAAACGACTTAAAACAGACCTATTATGCAAAATCTACCTTTCAGAGCTTTTAACTATATAAAGCCTGATTATCAAGGCTTCTTTATCCTTTAACTTCTTTATCCTGCTTTGATGAACACAAGGGTATGTGACGACTGTACAGTTCACTAAACAACCTTCAACTGCGCTTTTACAATGAGGAACACGATGCGCCAATAGCTACGGCCTACACAGATCCAACATTCTGAGCCAAATGTCCTTCCAGTCTCACTGATAATGCCATCGTTTTCAAATATGTCAGACGGTCATGAGGTTAGATGGGTGCAGCGATTCAGTCCCTCACCTGTCAATCATCCCAGCGAGGTAGTGCCCGGCTGTCCGTCACACAGCAGCCTGTAGAGGAGTATAATTAAATTAGGACAGTCACTCGCTAAAGGTTAATTAGTGGGAAGCCAAGACAGAGCATAGCAACAGTGCGTGTGAAAAGAAGAGCTCGTACTATCTGCATATGGAGTGGTGAGGAGAAAGGGCATCAGAGCCAAAATAATACTGTCAAATGTATAAATACAGACCTTGAGCTGCAGGCTTTTTTCTCATGAGGGCCTTCGAGTGGAGTTTGCATGTTCTCCCCTTGTGTAGGTGGGTTCCTTCATTTGTTCTGGTTTACCACACCAAACCAAAACATGCACATTAAAAGAGACAAATGTAAAATTTACTTTTGAAGGTGCACTATGTAACTTTTCTGGTATGGGGTCCACCATGGAGAAAGAATTGCCTGGAATGTTTCACAGTATGGCATTAAAGAAGACCTACTGTGCTTGTGTCTGCTATATAGTTATAATCTATGACACCCATGGATCATTATGTTATAATTAGCACATTTTAAATCGCAATATTAATCTAAAATGACGATAAAAGAATCAAGTCCGCTGACTTCCATGTCAAAAAACTGCGGTGCCTAATGGGAGTTGACGTTGCTGTAAACGTCATTGCAACAAAGATCTGTGGAGCTGTCAACCCCTCCTATAGATAGCTGCATGCACGAATCACTCCAAATACAACTTCGAGAGCTCTGAAAAGTCGATTTTGCATAACAAGTCTGCTTTAAACTGGTCTATCTCTTGTATTCATTCAATTACTTGTGTTTTCATTGCTCAAAAATACCCCAAAAGCATGCGTTATGAACAGGGTCGTCTCTCCACAGATCTGTTACTTGTCCTGCTGGAGTTGCCTGCTTGTCTCCGTGAAGATAGATAAGTTTAATGCCATACTGTGGAACAACCAGACTAAGCAATAACATCCCCCTGGACTTAGCTCCTAATAAGGCTGCACCTGCAGCACGGCTCTTATTCAGTGCTGACCAAGTTGTTACTGTAACTTAATAACTTACATGGGCAAAAAAGGTAACATAAAAAATATATTTATGTGTACTTTTTTTTGTCTTTTTGCCTATATGTCAAGTTGCTATTCAGACAACACATTTAGAATCTGAATAACTCATCCTAAGCCAATTTTACAGCAGGTAAAAATAAGTCTATATAGCATGAATAAGACCTGCGCTTGTCCTACACTTTGAGCCACACACGGACTTTTTCACTTTAAGATGTCATGAGTCAGCAGCCGTA
Source organism: Periophthalmodon schlosseri (assembly GCA_000787095.1). Lineage (NCBI taxonomy): Eukaryota > Metazoa > Chordata > Actinopteri > Gobiiformes > Gobiidae > Periophthalmodon > Periophthalmodon schlosseri. Next base: position 72,750 of record KN469575.1, read on the forward strand.
GACATTTGTGGCAGATGCTGGGACTCTTGGGGCAGAATAACGTGCCGAGTTGATGGTCACTTGATGGCCTGGAAAATTGCCTTTAAAGCTCCAGGTGTTATCTCTATGTTGTATCTTACTCTTACATACAGAATGAAATTACTTTGCTGCTGTCTTTTTTGATAAATGCACTTCCTGGATCAAGTTTTTCCTCTTTTCTTTTTTTTTTCTTTTGGAATCCATCAGTATGCATTTGGCGAAGCCGGGTTTATTCCCACAAAGCTGGAAATTTCACGATCCACTGTATCACTAAAAGATACAGAGGCGAGGTTGAGAAGGAGCACTATCGTTTCTACCTGTTTTCCGTTAACCATCGTAATAGCCTGCTTTATTCTTCCAAGTGCTTTTTTTCCATTAGTGTAGTGGCCATTTTAGTCGGCTTATCATCTCGTCTCCCATGTAGAGCTTTTAGTTGGTAATGAGATTTTTTGCAGTCTTTTAAGCCGCACTGGTGAGCCTGGCTGAAGTACTCTCAGTAGTCCCAGCACAATAGAGTCAGGTATCAGAAATTTACAAGAGATGGCCGGGCAGTAAGTCATTTAAAGTTTTACAAAGTATGACACCGGCGTGGAATACCAAATAGCGCAAGAGTCCGTGGGAATAACTTTAGCCTCAACACTTAGGAATTCAAGATGGCCGCCTGCCGTGTCTCTATTAGCCCAACCTTTGCACCCAAGGCCTTAATTATCCAAAAGGATCTGGAGATGACATTTAGCACCGACGTAGCTTCGCTTTTAATGGAGATCAACCCGCACTTCTATTATTATCCAGATGCTAATTTGGAGCTAATTAGCGAGAACCTATGCTAATTGATGGCAGTAATGTTATTTGGCTTGTCTTTGGCTTATCTTCCAAGGCAGCTTAATTAAGGGAAAGTGATTTTTATGCAGTTTATTTTGTATCACAAGAACGACGCATGCAATTCTCTGTAGTATTTTCCTTTCCAAATAATAATAATAATAATAATAATTGCATAACTGTAGTGTTGTAGTCAGTAAGGACTGTGGGGGGCAGAATTTCAATTAGCAGCTAACACTACTGCAACCAGTCCTCTTTTATCTTTTGAAATAGTTGTGCCTTATCTCTTCAGTCGCTACACTAAAAATACATTTATAGAAAAAGTTCATACATAAATTAAAAAAAAATCTTGTTTCTCTGTATGACTTGAACCCATATTCTGGGCCATATTCTGGTATTTTCTGATCTATGTTATAATGTTGTTTCCTCATCGCAAACATACCCGGAATTGTGTTTTGTTTCATTCACACATGTTTAACACACAAACTCTGCAAATTTAGGCTGAGTTCTTCTCTAAACAGAAAACACTCTGTTCCACCTTGTGATGTCATGTGGTAATACAGGAAGTGCTCCACTGTGTTTTCAAACTTCACATACCTTCACTAGAATCATTTGGATAATTTCAGCCCTAGAACTTCTTGTCGTTACTGAACTAAAGGTAAACGGTAGCTGTTTACTTGAAAACTACCACTACATGACATCACAAGGTGGAACAGAGCATTTAAGCTTTGGAGATGTAGACAGACTAATAATAAAGGATTGCTCAAACGTGTGTGAATGAAACATAACACAACTCATTTACTCTTTTTTGCGTGATGTAGGACCTATACTTTTGCAAAGAAACCAAAGTATAAAACAGGAAGGCAGTTTCTCAGACTATCAGCAGTGTCATAAAGTTCACTCTGGAAATCTTCACTTGATTCATAAATGATTGTCATCTGCAGTTTTATAATACAAACCTTATCAATCATTGCTCTTTGCAGCTTCGGGGCGTCATAATGGAGATAAATATGGCCAAAAGGTCTTCTGGCACTGTTTTATATGAGCAAGCTTTTCCAATTGTGGTGTTAAATAAAAGCCTTTGTGTGAGAAACAAATGAACTGGCGGCACAGGGGTAGCGCACAATACTCTACATTTTATAAGAAAAGTTTGCCAAGTCATACGAGCTAAAAACGGATTTGCTGAAACACTGCAGCTCTGAAACAAGACCTGGAATAAAGTCAGGAAGTTTGAGACGGTTGGTACTTTACGAAAACCGTCAATCCTTTTCCCAAGTATTATTCCCTAAGTAATGAATATACAAGTTTAATACCCTTTAATGTAACCTCCCTATATATGTCCTCTTTCTCCTTCGCTCTCCAAAGTAATTCACTACCTCAATGAGCGCAATGTTTTAGTTCCCCTAGAGAAAGCCGTTCCATTTCATCTCAATTGATCCTTCCCTAGTTTCCTGTCTTTCCTAGCTTTTTTCCCCCCTTCCCAGCATGCGTTCTCATTGACATCAGATAAAAGGCCAGTCATTGGTATGGATGAAGTAAACCAGCGGAGATTGATGTACCTTCAGAGAGTCGCGAAAGCCCATGATAGCTAAACAGCGACTGCACACAAGGGAGAGGATCACTTCAAAAATGTAAAAAGAAATCTATATGATACTTTGATACCAGGCTTTTGTATGGGCAGATTAAACAGAAAATGAATTTAGTATGCACAGTGATGATTCAAGGATAGACAGAGCGACAAATAGAGAGGCGCTGGCAGCGGAGATAGCGATGGTTTTGCATGAAGCGTTTCTATGGAGAAAGAGAGAAGGAGGAGGAGTGGAGGAGCGGTACATATTTCTTTTCTTGTGTCAAAGTTTGCCTTGGAGCATTGGCTGCAGTTGCTGGAGCTCTCCTGGGGTGCTCTGTGAAACTGGACGATTCTGGACAGCCACAACAAACAACAAAGATTTATGTCCAAACACTTCTATACTCTTACCTTCTCTTTTTCATCCTATAGCCGGATATGGCCTTGTAGGAATTGCAAGTTAGAGCCAAATGTAAGTTACTAATGGGCAGCGAATACGCTATAACCAGTTTTAATGGAGACAAATGCACTTTCCTGAGCTTTGAAGCTACCCTATTATGACATTAGCTGATCTTGGAAGCTAAGCAGGGTTGGGCCTGGTTAGTATTTGAATGGGAAGCCGCTGCAGATGTCATAGTGGGTCAGCAGTGGCTCTATAATGGATACGTTGTTGTGTCCTTAGCATAGACTGTATATATAAATGGACGTCGCTAACAGCTAGCCGCCGCGTACCAAATCGGAAGTGCTCATGTGCGGCTCCGTCGACTCTGGCTCCATTTCACTTTACTGTCAAAAACTGTCGCCTCGTCAATTTGGTCTTAAAATGTTTGTAATGACCCATTCTACATGATCCTGGTATTTTTATTTCACTATTGTGTCCGCAATTCAAGATATGAACATTAATAACAGACAAATCAGGCGCCTTCTTTCCCCCGAGGTCGCTCCCGCTAGCGTTAGCAACAGGTTTGATTGACAGCGTTGCTAAGCACCCGCTCCGTCCTAAACCAGCGGTGCGGGCGGGAAGGGGTGTTACCTTCATCAGCCTCGCTCTGGATTGGCTCTTTGGTTGCTATGATTCTCGCAGTCAGAATTCCAAATATAGACCTCGGCTCCAAATTCACCGCTATAACCGCTCCAGCCTCGATGAGCTTCATAGTCAGAATTCAGTTATAGAACTCGGCTCCAAATTCACCGCTATAACCGCTCCAGCCTCGATGAGCTTCATTTGACTGGAGCCGGACGCTGTGGGTGACGTCACACTTCCTTAGTCCACTTCTTTGCAGAGTCTATGGTCCTTAGGCAAGACATTTCACTGACCTTGCCTATGTATGAATGTGATGTATGAGATGTGAGTGAGTGATTATTGTTGTTAGGAGGGGTCAATGGCCAGTGTCAAAACTGGCAGTCTCTAAATATAAATAATCGTTATAAAATTAACATTAAAACAGAAGAGAGCAGAAAAAAACTTTTTCAGTCATGTGCACAACTAAACAGAACCGTTTGGAGCCTGGATTTAAACATAGTCAAAGTAGAGGCCTGTCTCACATCTTCAGGAAGACTGTTCCAGGTTTTTGAAACGGAAACACTGATTCCCCATGTTTAGTCCTGACTCTGGGCACCAGCAGGAGGCCGGTCCCTGAAGTCCTCAGAATGTGATATGGTTCATATGGCACTAACATGTGGGAGATGCAGAGATGAGTGTGGAGCGACTGAATACTGCACAGAACTGCAAATCAACTTTGAGCGCGGTTTTGAACTCCAAAATAATGCCGTATATCAGATTTGAAAACATTATACACTAAAACAAATGCGAAGTATTTCAAAGAGTTTACAAACACAATATGGGGTCTTTATTTTCTCTGTGATGCTCTGGCCCTTTATATCTGAGCTGTGTTTTGTTTTTTTTGCATAATGAGTCACTTGCACATTTACCTCCGCTTGAGCTGGCAATTTTTCTTTTCTTGTGGCTATTACTTCTACCAGTTATAAGATCATAAAAGATTACACATATTTTTCAACTTTAAACTTGGTCAAGATGAGGCCTTTTTTGAAGTATAAGTAAGGTATAAGGTAATAACAGAGTCCAAGTACATGGTTGAACTATAGAGCGATTTTTCAAGAGCTGTGTCTCTGTAGGTTAAAGGGGCAGAAGACAAAGGAAAACCAGCATTACGCAGTGCGCAAATGGTATTGGGGTGTATCATGGCTGGCTCCTGATAGAGGCACTATATGGTCTGGTGCCTTAAGTGTTTTGGCCTGCAGCACTCACCATCCACTTCTGAACATGCGGCTCTGTAGTGAGGCGAAATTCACCTTTCTGTCTCCGTGTCTCTTCAAACACAAAATGGAGGATGCAAGCTTGAAATCTGAATATGAAATGCGATTTACATGTGACTAAAGGCAGTGGAATTAATTTTAATGCTCGCTGCTTTGTTTAGTCCCCGAACAACTTAACACTACAGGCAGTGTTCCTGTTTTGGTGCTCTGAGGATGCGCTGGGACAACAGTGAGGGATGTACAAAATTATCCTTGAATGCATAAATTGTTTGGGCAAAAGAAAAAAGACGCAGTGTTATTCTATGTCCCGGCAATGCACCCACTAAAAATATGATGATGAATGTGTATGTTCGTTTGATCGTTTGTGTTTTGAGCTGGGGATCTTCGTAGATTTACTCAATGTCAGCCATTTTTATAGAGATTCTCAATCAGAGTTACAAATGCGTGGCTGATTATAAGGCCAAGGGCATCATCGTCTCTGGACTTCTTGTTGACCTTTACCTCATTATAAGGGATGGCAGCGCTGTGTAGGGATCGGGATTTTTGAAAGTAATTTAGTGAAATTGTCGATAATATGCCACAAAAGGTTAAAAAATACACTCATTAGAGCTAACTCCTCATTGGGTCAGTTTTATGAATGAGAGAATGTCCACAGTTAGGGCTGGGCAAGATGGGGAAAAAAAGAAACACTTTCCCCCTTATATTA
>KN469577.1:0-11693 GCA_000787095.1 Periophthalmodon schlosseri
ATAATAATAATAATAACATTTTTTTATGAAATTTGTGTCACTTTGCTTGGAATGTTGCATTCCTTTGATTACAGTTGTTTTTTTATTGCTAAAAAAATACCTTGAAAAACATTCTTACCATGAATGAGACCCACACTTCACAGATCTGATCTGTAACTTGACCTGGTGCACTGGCAGACATCTACCTGCTCTGCTTAAACTGTTGCTTGTGGCATTGCTTTGTATTTTTTTACAAAAAATCTTTGGACTGCTAGTCTACAATCTCAAGGCACTTATTGATCTAAAGCGAGCTCATGAATTGTTTCCTAATCACAATTTTGAGGATCAAGCATCAAATTCCCTCCTCACTTGGCATCAGTCCCGGTCTACCTGCTGCGCTCACCTGTCTCCTCATAAAGGCTTATTGTTGGGCCAATTCTGGAAATAGCCTGTGAGTCCCGTGCGCCTTGCACTGACGCCACTGTACAAGCGTCTAGCCAAATGCCGCGTTGTGGATTTGGGATGCCTCCAGTCGCTGCGCCGTAGCTTTACATGGGGTCCTGAGGGTGCGACTCTCCGCTTGGGCCTTTTGGATGCTAGATTTCTAGCTAATAAAACATTTCTTCTGAATGATCTCTTCACTTCAGAGAAACTGGATTTTATGTTTCTCACGGAGACATGTCTCCAAGCCGGTGAGTCTTCCCCATTTTCAGAAATTTTACCACCTGACTGTTTCTATCTGAACTCCCCTCAGATTAGTGGCAGAGGTGGGGGGCTAGCAGCAGTGTGCAAATACAGCTACATCTGTCAGTAGGTTCTGGTCAGCAGGATAGATTTGTTTTCGAGTTTTGAGCTTCAGACTTTCCCAGTAAACCCTGACCCCCAGTCCTGTGCGCTTTGGTGTATTGTCCTCCAAAGTTCAATGAAGATTTTATTTAGGACTTTTTTTTAGACTACTTTGCCATGTTGTTCTCATAACAACTAGATTTTATTGAAAGTCGTCTGTTCAAGGACATTTTTGATTCTGTTTGACCTTATATTGCTGATGTTGTGAATTAGTCTCTGGTGCCTGGTTGTTTTCCTACTGCCCTAAAACATGCTGTGGTCCAGCCACATCAAAAAGCCTAATCCTGACCCAAATATTCTTTCTAACTTTAGACCCATCTCAAAGTTGCCCTTTTTGTCTAAGGTTTTAGAGAAGGTTGCATATAACCAACTGCAGGCTTACCTTAATCTGAACGAAATTGGTGAAAAATTCCAATCTGGTTTAACGACATAATAATGACCTGCTTTAAACAACACTCTGTTGGTTTCAATCCTATCTGTCAGACAGGAGTTTTTCTGTGAACCTAGGACAGTACTCCTCCTCTGTGTGTCCCTTAGAGAACGCCGTGCCCCAGGGTTCTACATTAGCACCGGCCCTCTTCACTCTGTTCATGTTTCCCCTGGGTAATGTTTTTAGAAAGCACAATGTTGCATTTCATTGTTTTGTAGATGACATTCAAATATATTTGCCAGTGACCACCAATGACAGCCAGACCGCAGTCAAAGCTCTGCAGGACTGTCTCAGGGATGTGCAGACATGGCTGAGCACAAACTTCCTGAAATTACTGGTAAATCAAAATTGTGGTGAGATTGTGGTGTTTAGCCAAACTATCCCACGGCAGAAAAGTTACAAAAAGTGCACTTTTAGTTACTCCTCAAAACAGGATACATCTATGTTTTTGGTGGTATTTTATGGTAACTTAATGCTAACCTATAGTACAAATACTATAAATGACAATGAAACATACATATTATCTTAACTTACATGGCAACAAAAATGCGGTATCCCATTACCCATGCTATTTCAATCTTATTACCATGCTACTACTTTACTATTTAAAAAAGTGACAGATTTGTGTTGAAAATACAAAAATGACGCATGACTTATAAGCAATGGTACCACAGCCAAACTTCTCAGCCACAACACATCTGTAGCTCTCTGTATCATGTCTCATCGTCTCATCTTAAAAGTCTGGAGGTAATTACATGTTTTGCTCAAGGTAGATCTTCACTTCAAGCACAACAGGAAGTAGGGCTAATTTAGATGTTTTTATAGAGTTTGTGCAAGACTTTCCTAAGCTCTGGTGCCTTTGTTTTTACAGTTTAGCTCGGGTTAACTGTTTGTCTACGGGAGCCATAAATATTTAGCATCGCCCAAGTCTGTAATCAGCGAGAAGCCACTTAAAGCTAATGAAGAGGAGGGAGGGAGGTGACAACGCTCTAAACAAGCATTCAGATGCGCAGGCCAGTTGAGAGTTTAACCTTGGCCATATATCATACAGTAAGTTTCAGCGTTTCATAACTTGAGAATTTAACAAAAGCGAGTACCACAGGAGTCAAACATTATGACATTGATACATATCTGTTTAGAAATGTGGAAATAAAAAGTCCATTTGGATCCACAAAGGCTGAGATTATGGGTAACTGTGGCTTGTTACTGACATGCAATGGAATTTTTTTAGTTACTTTAGTGTAACTGTGTATTTGAGTGGCATTTTTTACAGAATGATAAAAAGTTATGACCGTTGCCATAGCAATTAACTATTCAAAACAAAATCTTAGATCTTGTGAACGGTTAACCGTCCTCAAAATTGGACCATATAACAGGAAGCTGAAACCCATGAATAGGCGACTACTCAAACTGAAATTTTGAAATATCAAAACACCTTCTTGATGAAATCTGACTGTTATTACCTGAGCGTCAGTGGCTCAGTTGGTAGAGCATTTGTCCACTGATCTGAAGGTTGGTGGTTCGAATCCTGCTCTCGACATAAACATCACTGGTCAGATCCCCTGACTCACAGGTTGGTGGTGTGATTCCAGGTGTGCCCCCAGTGTCTGCGTACACTGCTGTATGAATGGGTGAGTGGTTCCTTGATGTAAAGTGCTTTGAGTGACTTGAAGGTGGGAAATTGCTATATATATAAAAATATATATATCTAAAGAATCCAATTTCTTGAGAAACTTTGCAAATTAAAAGCATTAATATTGCAGTGATACTTTTATAGCTGTAGTCCATACCTGACATACTTCCTATATTTGAAAAATTCTTGATCATATCCTATTTGTCATATCTTGAGTGCTTTGTAAATGACTTATTGCAGTTTGTATTGTGCTCCCTGTGAGCAGCTGAGTGAGTGCTGACTCCACTGTGGCTGATTATGGTGATTCCTCTAAGTACAGGAGCTCATGTCTGACGCCTAAATTACACGTGTGCGATGCTTCTGAGAGAGAGATGTATTGAAAAATGAGACTTGACAGTTTGTGTTTTAGGGGATACACAGATACGTGATATAGTCATTTAGTAAACGATCTTCTCAAATGTGGTCACCGAAAAACTCAAATAAAACAAACTGCCAAATGATTTCTGATTGAAAGTAAGAAATGGTTCAAGGCACACGAGTCATAAATTATATGTATTGTGCACCTTCTCAACAGATATATTTTTTTCAGAGAAAATTCAGCAGTGGCGGGCCGTGCATTTCACCCTTGGGCCTTCAGTGATGTCCCACTTACACATTACATCACCTCAGTATAGGCTGGGCAAGCAACACTTAATTTCAGGAGCATTTCAAACCAATAAGCTGCATTGCATTCACAATTAAGAGTAGGAAACTAAGTTCACAGATACTGTCAAAAATAAAAAATAAAAATGTGATTTAAAGATGCCAAACAAAATCCCACCAAAATTATGTTATGTGAGTTTAAACAAGTCTGTCCAATAAATTGCACAATGTTGCTGTTTCATATAAGACACCAACCAGACAATAACAAAACAAACTATTCTTTGAAAAGAGAGTAAACAGATCATTTGCATTTTTTGACAATAGGCTCTACAACAGCAAATAACTGAAAATGTGGCGCAGCTGAGATTGAACAAACTTTAGTGCAGTTTTAACTGAAGTGACTTCAATGTGCCACGTTATTAACATAATAAACTCACTTTTTCATCATGGAGCTCCGTCTCCCTGCGTTCGCTGAGCTGCAGGTCGTTCGCTGACTGCAGGTCCACTCCAGTGTCTCCAAACGTTTTTAAACGTACCATAGCTTGTAAGTGCCCAGCCGTACAACAACAGTACAATTTGTGGCGTGTCTCAGAGGCTGAGAGCCATGGGTAATGTTCATAGTTGCTTGGACAGATTAGCTAGCGCAGGGGTTGGCCGACCTCTTCTCATAATATCCAGCTTTTCGTGAAAGGCCCATCTTGAAAATGGCGTGGAAAGTATACATCAATCTCTTCTCCTCCTTTGGTCATTATGGGTTAAAAATACAGCATTAGCTGTTGGATCTGCGGGTTTGGTTTGACAAACTGCCACCTTACCGGCTCGAGCAAGTTTTCTATCCAATCACAGGACACGTACATGTCCAGTTCAGCGTAAGACCTTCTAGCTGGCCCTGGTTTGGCTATTGAAACTGACTGTGTCTGTGTCCACTTACAGTGGACGGGGCCTGCTCTGTTTATTTTGAAGGCTCCAGGCAAATGAAATTTGCCTGACAACACAAGCTGCTGAAATATAATTGGATAAAAACTCTACCACAATAAACAACATTGGAAGCCACTCAACTAAGTGGATATAATATGACATAAAGAGAAAAGAGAATAGTGACTATTTTGTTTACATATTTATGAAAATAAAATAAAATAAAATAAATTCACTTTTCTGAGCATATTTAGGCCAGCAGAGAAGGCCTTGCTGACCCTGATGGCCCGACACTGAAATTCAGTAATCAAGAATTCACTTTTTTGCAGTTGGAATTTGTAATTAATTTAAATACCTCTCAGTGTATTTGGTTTCTATTATGGTGAAAAAAGGAATATGCAAACTCATTAGAATATTGTTGCTTTAAAGTAGCCATGGGACTTTCTGCTGCTTTATGGGATCAGAATCTTTTGGATCCGTTCCTTTCAAAGAGCTGTTCAAAAGAGTGGACTCATTTTCTCTACAAACTAATCACAGAGAGAAATGACAAGGCTCAGATGTGTTTAAAATGGTTCAAACTGAGAGTGGCAGTGTGTTTACCCTTTAAAATTATGAAAATCTAGATAAAACGTTGAATGTTGAAATACAGTATTAATCATTTTAAAACTAACTGTTGTTATGATGCCATTTATTTTTATTTTTATTTTTTTTTGTGCACAAATCTCTCACTCAGGTCACCTGCTCTGCTTCTGAGCTGATCTGATTCTTGTGTTGGCTCAGCATTAATCAGTATAAAAATGCACAGAAATTAATTACAAAAGATTTGGTTCTTTAAAAAAATGAGATCTGGTTCCAACCATTCAAGCTAAGGAACCGTTCAAAAGAGTCGACTCGTTCACAAATATCACATCACTACTTTAAAGCTACCATTTGTAATTAGACTGGCTGACCCGCCCCTGTTGTATTCTCACATATCACCACTAGATGCTATCTTCAGGTAAGCCTTAACAAAAGGTGCACATCACGCTAGCAAGCAGTGAGTTTTTCAAATTTGTACCCCCAATGTATCACCAATTAAGAAAATCTAATTGGAGAACAAAGTAAGCACAGAGTAGTGGGCGTATGCCGGTGGCGGTGAAAACTGGAGTTGACTGGCAATATGGCGTCTTGGAAATAAGCAATTAAAGATTGCTCAAACATCCACGAATCTCTCCAAATACAACTTCGAGAGTGGAAATGGTGAGAGGAAACGACTCTAAAATGGCTAAAAGCTCTGAAAAGTTGCTGATTCTACATAATAGGTCTGCTTTAAAATTGTGATTTATTAAAAGTCCTATATAGAATGCATGACTTTGGGCTTCTGAAGTAGCTAAAATAACGCTAAAACTGATAGCTGTAAGATTCAAAGTTATGGTTTTAAAAAGTTTGCATTACAGGATTTATATATGTTTATGCGCAGCCTTGATCATGGTTACATTTAATTATATTTTTGACTTTTGATATGTCATTGTTTTGCGTTACATAATTCAAACTTCTCATGTTTATATAACAGTTTAGTCTGAATGCAATGGATGGATGGAGTTTACTTGCTGACTGCCAATCATAATAATCCTTTAATATCTCCAGCAGTTCACTTGTCACAGTGGCTTAGCAGAGTCAGCTCCTGTCAGACATATTTAGTTTTGAACATCGTTTATATCTGAAAAACCACGCTATGCCAACAACTTCAAATGTCTATCAAATCTCTATATTTACACTATATGCGGCCAACTCGGAAGCCTGAAGCTATTTGAGTTTTAAGCATAACGTTTAAGTCCATCTCTCGGAGCTAAAAAGATATATACCTCTATAGCTTACATTAGCACAGCCAAATCCACGAAGCTCCTCCATGTTATAAAGCCACTTCAAACACTCACCTGACTCCTTATGTCAGATTGCAAACTGCCTTCACTGTACAGGAACACAGTAAAAACAGCCATTGCTTTTAGCTTCATAGAAACTGCTCAAGTTTTCAATGTGTCAGCAGATGCAGCCCCAGTGTCATGTCATGTCATTTGAGCTATTTCCAAGGTATTATTTTAAAGTACAAAAGAAACTACCGATGATTAAAGAGGACATATGCTTTTTCAACTATTAGTATTAAACCATAACATACATAGATCACTATTTTATTTTGTTAATTGTAATTCTTAATATTGGTTTAAAATGGCTTAATAGAAATGGGTTCACTGACTTCTTGTTCAAAACTGCAGAACTCCAAAACAGACCTCGTATTCAGAACAATTCAGGAGTAATCTAACGTGCATGAATCACTTAAAATTCAACTTTTATTAAGATAATTATGTAAACTGCTGTGTCAGATTTACATAATATGTCCTCTTTAATAATGTAAATGACATATTTAGGCTCGCAGTTCATATAATTGCTTTCCTTGTTACACAGTGTTCTTTTAGAGGTTAGTTCTGGCTGGGTTTTATTCCTGGTAAATTCCTAGTATTCCTGGTACTTGACCAGCTAATTTCTCTTGGTACTTGGTTTGAGTAGACACAGATGAGAACCTTATGTAATACAACTTAACAGCAACTTGATGTGCAGTAAATCCCTAAAGTGATGGTGAAAGCCACTTTGCTCAATAGTGGGAGGTCTGGCTGATGTTTTGATCAGTGCTGACAGTGGGAGGGGTGTTTTGTGAGTTGGTCAATGCCCAGGCCATTTTGTTTTCACTGGACCAAATCTTCTATTGAAAAGGGCAAATTGTTTGGAAATGTTTGCGCAAGTTCACCCAGGTTACCATGATTTCAAGTGTCACTGAGAGTTAAAATGCAGTGCTTTACTGAAACCCATGTCTGGTTTTAATAATTATTTTCTATGGCATTCTGCAGTCCCCTATGACCCACAAAAGAAATGCAGAAAGCAGTATTTAAACATTTTAAAGCAACACCACGTAACTTTCTGGAGGTGGCATGTCATCTGCCTGATTCCATTGAAATACTAAATTGTAACCATACCACTGAACATTCTGGAGATTTTTATGCCACACTGTGGAATATTATGGTCAAAATGTCATCTCCATGGAAACAAGCAGGAGGAGGCCCTATGAAAAATAGTAGTCAGGTTTGTGGAGATGCAAGCCTGCTCACAGCAAGGATGCATGTTTTTATATACGTGGTGCAGCTTTAAGTCAAGGCAAGGAAGACTTTATTGTTCCTATAAAAAAATTTAAAAAAAGTCACAGACTACTGTAACGGCCTGTCACTGGCCTCTCCAAACAAGTGCGCAGACAGCTGCATTACATCCAAAACGCTGCTGCTCGGGTCATGACTAGAACCAGGAAGTACGAGTCCTGTGCTCAGGTCTCTGCACTGGCTCCTGTGGCTCAGAGAATAGACTTTAAAGTAGCTCTGCTTGTTACAAGTCTCTCCATGGCCCAGCACCAAAGTACATCTCCCACATGTTAGTGCCATATGAACCATCTCACACTCTGAGGACTTCAGGGACCGGCCTCCTGCTGGTGCCCAGAGTCAGGGCTAAACATGGGGAATTAGCGTTTCAGTTTTATGCAGCTAAAACCTGGAACAGTCTTTCTGAAGATGTGAGACAGGCCTCTACTTTGACAATGTTTCAATCCAGGCTCAAAACGGTTCTGTTTAGCTGTGAATATGACTGAAAGGTTTTTTTATTCTGCACTCTTCTCTTTTAATGTTAATTTTATGATGATTATTTGTGGTTATTTATGTTTTGATTTGTTGTATTGTGATTTTAATGTATTTCTTAATCTGTAAAGCACCCAACTATTTCTGCAGTGTCATAGAAATTCATGAAACAAACACGTATGGCTCGATTTAAATTATTATTATTTTTGCACTCACTAGCATAGTTTTATTATAGTATCAATTCAAATGTGTTGCTGTTTATAACTTTTAATTGCTTATAGATGTGTAGTGCACTTAAACTCTGCATTTAATCTGCAGACAGGGTGTGGCGGTATAAGACACAGTAAAAGATAAGCCTAGATCCGCTCATCGCAGATTAACGACACCATAAATTTAAGATGAGCGCATCCAAAAGTAAAAATAAACAAGACATCTTCAGTTTTCATGTTTTTTTTTCCTTCCAGAGTCAAACACTGATTTAAAAAATACTAAATCTTGATCAGTCAGATGCAGTAGATTAGCCATGTTCTTTGACAGAGCTGACGGGTATATTTTTAATCCTGGGTGTGATTGGCTCTGTGCACAGCTGCGCCCGGCAACCTCACTGTCCAATTGTATCTCTATGAGGTTTTTGCAGATTCACACTAAAATTAATAAATATTTAAAACAGTGGACAGGGAGCTGCGGGTGGATGTCACTGACGACATGTTGAAAACTACACAAATAAAATAAATACTTCACTGGAGGACACTTCTGTGTTTAGAAGTAGGGATGTCTGTGTCTTAATTATAGACTGTATAAGGAAATGGACTAAGTGAGCGTGACATCACCCATAGCGTTCAGCTCCAGTAAAATGAAGCTCATGAAGGCTAGTGGTTATGGGGTGAATTTGGAGCTTACTGGGAGTATCATAGCAGCCAAACACCCAAACTGAAGCACCGCTGGTTTAGCACGGAGCAGGCACTTAGCAACGTTGTCAATCAAACATGTGGAAAAGAAGGCACCTGAGTTGCCTGCTAATGTTCATATCTTGATTTAGTGACACAATAGGGAAACAAAAACACCAGGATCATGTCGAGCGGGTTAATACAAACTAAGACTAAAGTGACGAGCCTCACTGCAGCAGTTACAGAGAGATGGGTAACAATTTTTCAGTGTAAAGTGGATTGAGTGAGTCGATGGAGCCAGAAGCGCACCCATGATCACTTCCTATTTGGAACGCGGTGGCTAGCAGGTTAGCTATGTCCATTTATGTATACAGTCTATGGTCTCAATGCTAACACTAATGCTAATTTTGAGGCATAATAAATATTAAAACAACACCACAAACTGAAGTATTCTACATATAAAAATAATTGGGTAGTCTTTATCTTATTTTATTAAAATTTTAATAGGATGTTTATTTTATGTTTTCCGAGTCTTTATCTATTTTATTAAAATTTTAATAGGATGTTTATTTTATGTTTTCCGGTTTTAATAAAAGTCACTGTTAGCTTTAAGATACAGTGAGCTAGCTAGCATGCTGCTGTGCACAGGGCCTGTTACAGAAGCTTCTCCTCCCATGTCTCAGAAAACCAAAAAAATAAAATTAAAATAAAAGACATCATCATCAACGTACAGTTGCCAACTAAACTGAGAGACAAAATATTCTATATACTAATAAAATACATATGTACATTTATAAACACAATGATAAACAAAATTTCAATTCATTTACACCTCTACCTTTCTGTCAACAATCAGTGGTTAAAAGGCACATTGTCATTATGGACCACTGCTCTAATATGTAACTGTCTTAAAATATTATACAATAAAGTCTGTGACAGTGCTGTGCCAGCCCCACACTGCGAGCTTAGTCCTTGATATCTTGGCCTATGTCATCAGAGGTATAATACTCCCTACAACAGAAGCATAGCCAGACTGGACTGCACAAGACCGGAATGGACAGCACTATCACAATGTCCTGAAGGCTCATGTCACCAGCTGCTGGACCCCATACTGGTGTTAAATAAACTTCTCCTGCATTAAAACTACAGTCTCATGCCTCTTCTTCCAACTCCCGGACTACTACAGTTTATTCTATAACAATCTGCCTATATGTTATCCTTCATAATGAATGAAATAATAAAAACTACCTCTCAAATATGATTTATAAGATGATAAGGGTGAATATTAAAACTTGAGTTGGGAACACTGTTGTTGGGATTTTCTTATAACCTTAATGTATATATTCATCCCTCACACATTTCTAACTTAATGTCCTCTTTAACCACATTCACAGTTCTCTTTGGACTCCCACTAGGTCCCAGCTCCCATCTCTGCAGCCTCTATCCAGTCCTCTGTCCAAACCATCTCAATCTGGAAAATCTGTCAAACACTATGTAACTTTTTTAGTCAAAGGTCTACCACCTGCTTGTCTCCATGGAGATAGAGATTATGGCTTTTCCTGGAATGTTCCGTAGTGTATGGTATTAGACTTATCTCTCTCCACCACCAGGCTAAGTTACTGGTCGAATCAATGCATATTTTTGAGCAATAAAAACACATATGTTTAATGTCATACTGTGAAACAATCAAGTCAAGCAATAACATCTCCATGGAGACAAGCAGGTTGCGAACCGCCACCAGAAAAATTACATAGATACATAATACATAAATCTTGGACACCACTCTGACACTCCTGTCCTAAAAACATATCTTCACCCAGTCCCACTTACCTTTGCCTTCTTGTATATCTTTGATCACTTACTCTTCACTCATTTGCACGCAATACCATCACAAAATAAGACACTTGATAATCAAACATAAACCTAAAAACATTATAACGCAGATACAGGAAAAATGCAGCGACAACAGGAACAGTAAATCTCCCAGGAGGCCGTGCTCTCTGGGATAGGGCGGCAGTGAATCCTCCGTCTCCGGTTGGATAGGCCCGGGATTTTGGGGCACCTCGCAGTACACTCCTGTCCATCCCTGGTAGCACTGACAGGTAAACTTATGCTTCATGTCCAGAATGTCGTGGTTGTTGAGATGACCCCTGACGGTGAAGAGGGGGCCCCCTGCCGGAGAGGGGTTGCGGTAGATTTGGAAGAAGCGCGGGTTGAGGTGCAGGTAGGAGGCGGAGTCCAGGCTTTTGCGTACACAGCGGCCGTTCTTCTTGCACAGAGCCTTGCTACACAGTTTGGCTGCCGAGGTGACGTTGATGACGTAGTGACCGAGGGGGCCGTCGATGTAGTTTTTGACCGTCAGACAGTTTTTCTATGGAGGAAAAAAGAAAAATTGGTTCAGAAATTTTCATGAACTTCTAATACTTGATGCTACATACACCATTTTAACAACAAGACAATGACATTAGATTTGAATAATTTGGATGATCAGTAATCATACTTTTTAAGTAGAAGGGCATTTTTTCATCTGGACAATGTTGACAGATGAAACCCTTTATACAATGGACCACTCCTGGGTGAATGAGGGATTACATAAACATCTCCATCAACCTAAAAATACACAACTATAGGCAAAAATTCTACACCTTAGATACTGCTGACCTTCCCAAGCCAAAGTGTAGTTCGGCTCCCAATAGGTTCACAGAATG
>KN469577.1:11803-42420 GCA_000787095.1 Periophthalmodon schlosseri
CACAACCTTCATTTGAGAAAACTGTAAGCAGTGTGAAATTGGGTTAAGAGTGGGGAGAGACATTAATCAGAGCCAGGACTCATTTTCAGGACACATATTTAGGCTAACTTTTGCTGAGAAATTGATTTGGTTCAGTGATACATTTGAATAATGGAAATGAAACATACAAATATACCATATACTTAACTCTTAATAAGCTCTGTCATACTTTCTCACTTGCAGTTAGGTTTGTTACTGTTACAGTTACCTCCGATCGGGCGTACTCTGATGATCCCCACAAGACAACTCCAGCCACACCCAAAGCAGCACTCTCCCCAATGGTGTGGATCAGGTCACTCTGTCAAGGAGAAGTTACACATGAAAAATATCCTTTGTGAACCATTGAAATGTACTAACTACCATTATATAACATTGACACCCTTTAGTGCGCAGAAAAAAAGTTCGAAAACATCCTAATATGTATGTTTTTATGGACTTGATTATAACTTTGGACAAGGGTGTCAATGGTACATTTGTAAGTTCTGTAAAATGGCTGAAGCAAATTTGGAACAGATTTTTGGACGAGTGGATTATTGAAAAAAAAAAAAAAAGTGGAAATGATAGTGGTATATAAAACCCAATGACATAAGGGATGTTACGGCCCCAGTCCTTAAGCTCTTTCATTTTTTTGTATCTGTCTGTTATGTTTTGTGTGTGATTTCCCCATGGAATCCTGGCTGTGTGAGCCCTCTCTGCAGATTGGAGGACTGTTTTCCCGCGTGGCCAATCCTGTGTCTCACCTGCAGCCGCCTCCTCTATTTAAGGAGATTGTCCACACCTGCTCGAGGCTGGTGGCCTTTGTAACCAGTATGCCATGTCTCTGTGTCTCATTTAGACTGTTTCTCACCTGTTTCTCTCTATGTTTGAGACACTAGTTTAGTTATGTTTATATGTCTCTGGTTTTGTCACTTGATTCTGTTTGTAGGCTTATGTGACTCGTGTTTATTTTGGGGCACTCGTAGTTTGGTATTGTGTTATGTGTCCCTTATTTAGTCATTTTTAATAGGCCTACGTGACTAGTTTTTTGAGACAGTGAACTTGTTATGTGTTAAACCTGTTATTTTTTGGTTTCTTAGTTTAGGTTATTTTGTTTAAACATTTGCATAAATATTTTAGACCACTTTTGTCACTTTACCTTTTACAGTCCTGTTCATTAAATTACAACTATTTATACCATTTTAACATCTTGTTTTTTGTTAGTTCCCTAACCCTAGCAGAGCTGGGTCGCAACAAGGGACATGTAAACCATGTAAACAATGCTCAAAATTTTGGACCTGTCCATTAATATTTTTATACTCAATTACTCCAATATCTTTCCAACCACATAAAAAAATCAACATACTAACAATATACATTTTGCTTTCTTTATGCTATATGACCCCAAATGAAACCCAACCTTACCTGTGACAGCACTATGAAGGTATAGGCGTAGAAGGGCCTGGAGTAGACAAATACCGGCAGGGTGTAGTCAGTACGAGCGATTGAAGCGATCCTCATGGCCTCTTTGACTCTGTAGTGCACAAACTTCACCGTATTGGCCGAAGACTTGAGTTCATAATCCAAATAGATGGACGGGTACAAGGCCGTACTCTGCTTCCACAACCACATCAGATGGTCGTTTCGCACATGCTCTACGTTTGGACATTCTCCCGTATATCTTTGTGGATGTTGCTTGTATCCATAGTTATAGCAATCCGGGAATAAGTAAAACCCCCATAATCCCTCTGGTCTTCTACTTTCCGCTAACGCCAATGTCAAATTCATAAATGTTAGCCCTGCTTTCTCAAAACTCTCTTTCGCTTTCTTTTCTACTTTGCTTTCTGGCCAATTAGGATGCAGTTTACGAATTAGCTCTTTAGACTTGTTGCGGTAGATGTCTTTAGAGCCCCAATTGCGGACCCATTGCGGTCGCCAGTTTTCCCAGTCAATGACGGCAAGTCCCCTGAAATCTTTATGCGGAATCATTTTGTCGATATCAACTCTTGCTTTGCTAAGATGTTTCGTAACGCTTTGGTTTTGGGGAAGACCGCTGTTGATGGGTATGCCAGAGTTGGTATAGTATGGGTAGTATCCGAGATGGCTATGGTAAAAAATAGTGACATTCGGACCACTAAGAGTTTCGTTAAGATTTGCAACAATGTCAAAAATGCTTAAATCTAAGTCCACTTTGAATCGTAGGCGGCATGATTCAGTTGGGGCGTTCCAGACCACGACAAACGGTCTATGTGGGATGAGTGGTACACGCCCTGGTTTTAGCTGGTCTCCCCAAACTTCCAGCTTCACTCCAAGGCAGACCAGTACAGCCAGAACCACCACCAGGTGGAGCCCTTTGGACACCATGGCCAGAGGGTAGACATGGGGCAATTATTGGAAGCACACTGGATGGAGAAGAGGAAAGAATGAACATATTATGGGCTTCGGTAAGCACAAATAAGCACGCAAACAGAGAGAACACAGGGCCAATGAAGTGGATGCTCCAGATTCCACAGCACAACAAATGCTTTGATGAGAGACAGAAGAGGTTTTACTGTAAACCAGGGCAAACACGCTCATGCGCTATACGCTCTATACAAAGTGTAATATTAGAGGACACATGCTATTCAGCTATAAGCCTTTAAACATGCTTTTGAGTACCTTCACTTTGGCATTTCATTTTCATCAGATAATGCCTACTTGCAATTGTTGTCATCATGGGGAAAAATAAAACTATTCATGTAAGTAACATGGCTGGTAATAAATGCAATTTGATGTCAGAAATGCTCAGAACAAGTCTGGTGATGATTTATGGACTTAAAAACAGCACAGGAGACCTCTGGATTTCTACCTGTGACACAATCTATGGAAAATGGAAACAGAGTGATTTCTGAGTGCACTATTACATGCATTATTACAAAATTCTAAAGAGGAAAATGTTTGCCATAGGTCACAGCTTTCTTTCTATGCTTCATTTCATCTATTCACTTTTTTGTAACCTGATCTAAAATATTATTTAAATAATTGTAATATTTTTTCATAATTGAGCAGGCCTACATCAGGAAATATTGTTGTTGACATCAGTGGATATTTTTAATATTTCATTTAAGGATATTGAGTATAACAGTTAGATCTGTGCCAACCAATGTTATTTTAATGATGGAGATCCCACTTCTACACCCACTGGATTGTCCTATATTCTCCAATCTTACAGACTTTGATCTCCAGACTTCCCCAGCAGTTCAGAAAGGAAACAGCCAATGAGGTTTTCCTGATTACGTCACATTAGTTTGAGGCATGACAATGATGAACTATCTGGCTGCTCTCATAAAACCTTGCGAGAAAGACTTGGGGTAACAGACATCTAAGAATCCTGCTGTCACATGGTTTTGATTAGCACATGTTGATTTTCTGCATGCGTGTGTGGTTTCCTCAAAGTCCCAAACCACAATACTTTCGGCGCCACTCTAGTGCATTCACTTTGTTCCTACTTTCTTCTTTATCAATCGTCCAAAACTGCACCTCTTCACGCCACAGACCTCCATCAAATACAACGCAGTGTGTTCATGGCGCCATTAACTCATATGCAACCAATTCATATTTCCATTTTCCACTGTCAGAAGAAAGACATTGCGAGAGAAAGGGGTTAGGGGGAGCATGGTCTCTGAGGCTGCATCCAAGGATGCCATGGAAAATCTCCCATCATGCCGCTGTGCGGTATGTAGTAACAAGATGAGGGCCAGGAAACCGCTGACGCTGGTTCAATCAGTCAAATGTTCTTTCATCTTTGGGTCAGTAGTAATTGGGCTTATGTGACTTAGAAGTTGTATGTTTGGTTTGCCAATACAAGAATTTGAAATATTTATATTGCACTCTCAAATAATCCAGGCAAACTGTTCAGTTTTGCAACTTTAATTACATCCACGGTTTGATACAACATTTGAGGCACACAGAGCTACAAACACTTGAGCATACACACAGGTGCTCCACTGTGTTTTTAAACTCCATACACCTTCACTAGAATCATTTGGATAATTTTAGCCCTGGAATTGCCAATCTCTACTGAACTAAGGGTAAAAGGTAGCTGTTAATTTGAAAACTACCGCTTCATGACATCACAAAATGGAACATTTGTGTGAGTGTTTTGAGCTTTGAAGATGTAGACAGACTAATAATAAAGGGTTACTAAAACATGTGTGAATGAAACAAAAAATAACTCCAGGTATGTTTCTGATGAGGTAACAACGTTCAACGTCCCTCCTCAAACCACCACCTTAACGTGTTGGAGGGGTTTGAGCACCCGAATGATCCTGGGAGCTATGTTGTCGGGGCCTTAAGTGTTGGAGGGGTTTGAGCACCCGAATGATCCTGGGAGCTATGTTGTCGGGGGCTTCATGCCCCTGGTAGGGTCACCCATGGCAAACAGGTCCTGGGGGACGGGTCAGACAAAGAGCAGTTCAGAAGCTCCTAATGATGAGTATAACAGCGAGGCCAGCTACGTCGCCCGGACTGGTGTTACCGGGGCCCCACCCTGGAGCCAGGCCCGGAGTGGTTGCTCGAACATGGAATGTCATCTCACTGGGGGGGAAGGAGCCTGAGCTTGTGCGGGAGGTTGAGTGTGACCGACTAGTAGTAATCGGCCTCACCTCCACGCACAGCTTGGGCTCTGGAACCCAACTCCTTGAGAGGGGCCGGACTCTCCATTTCTCTGATGTTGCCCGAGCCGGCGAGCTGGTGTGGGCTCGCTTATTGCCCCACAGCTCAGCCGCCTCGTATTGGAGTTCACCCCAGTGAACGAGAGGGTCGCATGATCGACTTTGTTGTCGTGTCATCTGACCTCCAGCCATGTGTCTTGGATACTCGGGTGATGAGAAGGGCAGAGCTGTCAACCGATCACCACCTGGTGGTGAGTTGGATCCGCTGGCGGAGGAGGAAGCCGGACAGACCTGGCAGGCCCAAGCATACTGTGAGGGTCTGTTTGGAACGTCTGGCGGAGCCCTCTAGCAGGGGGGTCTTCAACTCTCAGAATTTTAGGGCAAAATATTCTGTAAGTATTGCTGGGTTTCAGATGGCATCACAACATTCTATAGGCCAATCATATTTAATACAAGTGAGGGGCAACTAAAATTAATATTGATAAAATGCAGATTTTTGTTACAGTAAGTTCATGGGCTTAGTCCGTAATAGAAATGATCAGGTTTAACATTTGTACATTAACCTTTTGGATATTTCACGGCAAAGTACAATGAAATAGGGAAATCTGGCTCTTGTCCCCCCATCTGGGAGTATGACATCATCACATTCTAGAATATTAAAACCACCAACTGAAAGACTATTTTTGGAACTTATTAATACACAAAGGTTAGGTTTAAGGTATACTTTTTAGCTTAGAGAAATTCATCCTCTGCCTGCCTACTTAGACACAGGGAGAACATGCAAACTCTTCACAAAAGACATCATGCCAAACCAGTGAACCTTATTTCTGTGATCAGTACCCCATAAAAGTACACATTTGACTATTTATTTCATCAAAATGTAAAAAAAAACAACTTACTTTTATGAAACAGTGACTGCATGGTAATTTCTTGTCAATGAATAATAAACACACCAGACGAATTATTCTACCAAATGTGTTATGCTGGCTGAAATACACTTTTTTATTTCCTCAACCTTTGAGGCTTTCCCGGTTCCAAGCATAACTCTATGAGTTTGCTGGTTTCCTGGTGAAGTAGCTCCAACATAAACAGAGTGTGGTGAAGCCTCTCAGCCAGGCTCCAGAAGAACCAAAACCACGTCAGGTCTGGAGACTGTGGACAGACCGAGGTCCAGACCACAAAACAGACCCCCCAAATACTAAGCCTGAGCCAAACGCACACGGGACAGCCTGGAGACACTTAGGAGAAACAGTCAAAGACATCCAGATGAGAACAGGGGCAAGGGGCAACCGAATTACCCTTTGAGATGATTAAGTGGAGTTGAGCTGGAGGGTAGTGGCAAGTAACTGTTTATTGACTTTTGGCTGACAGCTTGCTTGAAAATTCAATTTTCTTTCTTTATTTTTTCTTTCTTTTTTGAGCACATTTAATTTGAAAAGAGGCTGTTTCCTGTATTCAGTAGCTTTTGAAGTGAGACTAACTTGTTTAAAATTCACTCATTACTTGGATATAGTGTTTGTGATCATATGTTATTGTTTGGGTAACCCCTGAACAGGCCTGGACACCCAGAACTACTCTTTTCCTATACTTTACTGAGATACATAGTCTGGGACCAGGCCCAGTGTCAAGTTCTTATGGGTAGAATTGACAGGCAGATTAACCAGAGGAACATGCTCCATTTGTGTCAAAACTAAAGAAAGAAAATCATAACAGACTACGTTAAATCAGAGGACAGTGTCATGAAATAAAAGTACAACTAACTTATCTCTAAAGGAAATGTGCATTTGCTGCTTTATCTTAAAAAGGGGGTATTACACTTCTATGGGGTATTAGCTGCTAACACACAACATATTTAGAACACCATGTTACCTATTTATTGTTTCGAAAATTCTGTTCTCGCCAAAAACATGTTAAAAAGTTTCACTTTTGTTTTTGACACTCCCTTTGCTCTCCACATTAAGTTACTCCCCCTTCAGAGAGCTATCACATTACAATCAGTGTACATTTCACTAATGAACTACTACACACCGCATCAGGTTTGTGAAGTTGTAGTGTATTGTTTTGGATCATGCCTTTGTATATTGCCGTGCAGGAGTATGGGTGACATCAGCCTGTGGGCTGTGCTTTGGATAGGATTGTACTGTTAACCATGTTTTTGATGAGAGAACAACATTATGACATGGTAGAAAGAAAGAGAATTTTGCACCCCTTTATGTTCCCATATTTTATCAAAATTTAACCAGAGACTTGTTTTAGAGTTATGGTTATGGTCTTGCTCAGTGGTGGATGACGTACTCAGTTGTGTTACTTAAAAGTACAGATATAGAGGTAAAGTTACTCAAGTAAAAGTATCACATGAACAAATCTACTTAAGTAAAAGTATTTACGTACCCCTTTAAAAATGTAGAGTAAAAAGTTAAACAAAATTGTTAAATGTAGTGATACTGATTAAAATGATACAGATTTTGGTTAGCATTGCAGTATTGAATCAGTTTCTTAATTTTTGTTTTGAATTTTGTGTATTTAGTTTTGTTTACTTAAAGGTGATATCTTAAACTCGAAAACTTTAGTCAAGATGTTACCACGAGCATGGTAAAAATAATCCCTCAAATCATATGAAAAGTACTTTTTACTTTACAGTCCTGTTCAAAAATCTAGTGGAGTAAAACGTATAGATACCTGCTCTCAAATGTAGTGAAGCAAAAGTAAAAAGTATCCACTGTAAAATGTACTTAAGTAGAATTTTTAGGTATCTGTACTTTACTTAAGTACAGTACTTTACTACTTGTACTGCGTTACCTTCCACCACTGGTCTTCCTGTGTGGTTATGTTTAAGGCCAGAATTGAGGTGGGGGTTTGGGTTGTGAGGGTTTGAAATACCCACAGTTAAAGCTTTGGAAAAACATGAATGGGTTTTCTACACCACTATTCCTGGAAGTTTTGCGTTTAGAGTTTAGACCTACTCTGACACTTGGTTCATTGCAGCCATAGATCTCCAGTGAAGCCTTCAAAATCCGAAGTCTGCTAAGCCTCATCGTCAATCAAACGTAATAATTGGCTTGACTTGTGTGAAAATCTCCCCTCTTTTTTAAGGGCCATAAACTTGTTGGGGTTTTCAAGGTTTTTATCCTCTGCTCTGACTCTTGAGCGGCTTGGACAGTGCGGTGTGGAAAGTATGAACTCACCACAAATTAGCAGTTAATTATAGAGCTTTAATCCTTCATGACCAGAGAGACATCCAGAACTATAGCCGCGCACGGAGACAGCAGATTGGTTTATGCTATAGTCATCTGCTGTGACGTCCGAGTCAGCTGCTGTTGCACTGCCAGGATTCTCACCACTTGTTTTTATGTGTGCAGTTAAGACCATGCAAAGTGAAAGCAGGTCAGAAATGGGGTCGGAGAAAGTTGAAGTTATAATGAAAATCTCACTGCAGTGTCGATCAGTTTTTATTTCTCTTGTTATTTTATTTATTAACGGTTTATATTTTAATGTGGTCATGGCCAGTGCTATAACTTTCCTCCCACAGGTTCTTACCAGAAGTCATTTGGAATTCTTTTTATGGTGCAGGTGTTTGCTCGATGTTAATTTCTTCCATTACAATTCCAATGTCATATTTAAAGCCACAATATGTAACTTTTTATCCAAAATATAGACTACACTAAAAGCATGTTTTTATTACATTGGCCTCCTCCTACTTGTTTCCATGGGAATGTTATTGCTTTGGTTGTAATATTTCACAGTGTGGCATAAATTGTATCTCTCTTCATGGAGAAAGTGCTGAAGCTATATGGTTTTAACTTTGTTTCCATGGACTCATGCAGGTGATTCATAAAGTTACATACTGTACCTTTAAGGGATCTAAAATGAATGCAACTGTCCAATGGTAGGTTCATAGTCGTCAGTCCAAGATGTAGAGGTGGAGCAACTAAATATTGTAGAGTACTGTGACCTCTCAAGTAGAAGTAGAGAACAAAGTGGTCCAACAAATTACTCAAGTAAGACAGTTTGGACGCAACACTTGATTATAATCATCGATGATTTGAAGTTCGTGTAGCCTATTTGCAAGGACAAAACAACACATAATGGTCAAAATCTGATATTTTCAAAGGCTAGGCCACAAAAATGCATTTAATATTGGTCACCTATAATTACTCATAGTGGGAAGAATAACAAAAACAAAGAGTACAGCTATAGTATGAATCAAATATAGTAAAAGTATGGCGTCTGAATTATAATTTTTTACTTAGCTACTCAAGTAAATGCACTTGATTAAATCCAACTGAATACTAGGTGTAACGGATTTGTAATATTGTTTTAAGAAAGTGAAAAGGAATCTATCTTGTTATGTTTTGGTGTTTGCCTTGAGTTAACAGCATAATTATCTTGTAGCGTACCGGGTTAACGAGCCAAACCATATGAAATAAAACCTCTACTTTCACCTTTGAACACATTTCTGTAGGGAATCACTGAATGAATCACCATCTTGAAAGCTCTATAAGATTACCTTTAATTTCCCTTTTTATCTTTTGTCCAAACCTCTTCCCATCACAGCCCCTCCCCCTGGTCACAGTCCTGGTTCATAGTTGGGGTTGTGTGGTTTTCTCTGTAGCTGTTTCCAGATGTGATTGGACTTGATTAACACTCAGACAGTTCCCTGCTGTACAGAACTGCAGAACTGCTGACTGGACTTTCACATTTGACTCATTTAAATCGTCTGTCTTGCTGAATCGGGAGAAATTCTTTGGCCCCAAGTTTGGATATAACATATCTTTATTAACCTTACAAACATAGACTAACTATTAACCATTAACTTTATCATATCACCAAATATTCCATGTTAATTCTTGTGCCCACAGCTAACCTATTTTGTTGAATTTGCTTAAAGGGCCCATATTACGCTATTTTCTCATCTGTTATAATGTTGTTTCCTCATCACAAACAGACCTGGAGTTGTGTTTTGTTTCATTCACACATGTTTAACACAAAAACTCTACATATTTAGGCTGAGTTCTTCGCTCAAACTGAAAACACCCTGTTCCACCTTGTGATGTCATGTGGTGATGCAAGAAGTGCTCCACCGTGGTTTTAAACTTCATACATGTTACATTAGAATCATTTGGATCATTTCAGCCTTGGAATTTCCAATCTCTACTGAACAAAAGGTAAAAGGTAGATGTTAACTTGAAAACTGCCGCTTCATGACAGGAGTATTTTGAGTTTTGACTATATATTAAAGGCATAACATGGAACTTGGAGAGCCCGCCACCTGCTTGTCTCCATGGAGATGTTATTGCTTTGTCCGCAATGTTCTGCAGCAGGCATTAAACTTATCCCGCTGGAGAGAAGCAGGTGACGCCATACCGGGTTACAGGTCAGATCTGTGGAGAGTGGAATGTGTGGCCTAGCTCACAGTAAGAATGCATTTTTTTCCAAGATATTTTGCCAATAGTTTAATGCCATACACATTCCAGACGGAGCATTAATATCTCCATGGAGACAAGCAGGTGATGTATCCCTAATTTTTTTCATCTTTGAGTTTAAATTTTGTTGTTTCTATGATCATATATTGTAATAAATCCATCCATACGTTTATAAATATACCCACAATAAATGCAAATAAGCAAATGTGTCTTACCTTTCATTTTTAGGGAAGTTTGCTCATCTTTAAGCTCGCAAAAGCTTTCGGTTTCTGGGGATGCTCACCATCAGAGCCTGGGTTTTGTTATGGTGGCCCCTCCTTGTCTGCTCATTAACTGGACCAAAACAGACTAACTCTACTCTACTCAACCTAGTTCACACACATTCATTATAGTATCATCATCAACAAGCAAAACTGACGTAAAGGTGCATCATGTAACTTTTCAGGAAGAGAATTTGACACCAGCTTGTCTCCGTGGAGATGTTAACATGTATCTATTCAGCATTTATTCAGTTACAGGTGTTTTTATGTCTCAAAAATACTTGCATTCTTACTGTGAAGGGGTTTCACTTACAGATCGTCACCTGCATGTCTCTATGGAAATATAAATATGCACACATTTTAGGTATCTGTACTTTACTTGCATACATTTTTAAGTTGGTACTTTTTACGTTTACTTCACTACATTTGAGAGCAGGTATCTGTACTTTCTACTCCGCTACATTTTTAAACTGGACTGAAAAGTAAAAGTATTTTTATTATTGTTTGAGACCTGCTGAAAAAGCTGCGGGGTTTATTTTTTAACATGTTCATAATTTGAGCAAACAAAATATACAAATAAAAACAGCTAGAAAAAACTATTGATTCAGTTGTTTCTGCTGAACAAAATTCAACACAAATCTGTGTCAAAATCACTACATTTGAAGCTTTATTAGACCTCATAATCTGTGTGAAAATACTTGACTTTTTACTCTTTAAGTACGTTTTTAAACAGGTACGTAATACTTTTACTTAAGTAGAAGTACAGATACCGGAGCAAGAAAAAAAATCTACTTAAGTACCAATATTGAGTACTTCATCCTCCACCATTGTCTATTTATCATTGACATTTTTTGCCAGTGACATGTTGAACAGGGCTGTGCTGTGAGAACATCACAGGGCGGAGGCTCAATCTTTAAAAAGAAGGAACACACAGAAAATACTGGGCATTTTATCAACAAAGAGGCAAAAATATACTAATAGAAGTGCCTCTTTCTTTGTTTTGCTTTTTGCCTAGGGGAAAACTTGAGGGGCAAAAGGGGCCCTTGCCACTCCCTTGACACATGCCTAATCTTGAAGACTGACTTCTCTATTAGACCAATTGATTCAGGAAATACCATATGATATTTTTTTATTGCTGATATAGCAGGTAAAGTTTTATTGCAAATCGGCAGTTTAGTTTTCCAGATGTTTTATCACATGGATATCTTGCTTCAGATGCGAAAGGCGTTCCTTGCCCTAACTTTGCAGCTGACAAAATAACACACGGATATGAACTCCACCTCTGCACCAGTGCTGCATAATATGTTTTCAATTTTATATTTATTTGATTTAGAAGTCAGACTACACCCTTGAGTTGATTTAGTATTCAGATGTTATAGCGATAGCCATTCCACGTAGAAAAATATGAAATCTAAATGTTGAATGTTCTTTTGTGATGTTATTTTGTTCTTGTTGACTTGCAGTACCAACACCTGACTAAGCCATGTGAAATAATGATGCAGCAGTCCAGTGGCTGTGGAAGGGTCCAGAACGCTGATGACAGGAAGAGGTGGACAAAGACATTAGACAGGTGCAGTGGACATGGTTAAATGCACTCTCTAAATCAGCGTGTTTTTCTGCTGATCAAAAAATGACATACGCTCTGGAGCTATAGACAAATACAGCAGTAGTGGATGAAGTACTCAATTTTGTTACATAAATAAAAGTACAGACACAGAGGTAAAAAGTTACTCAAGTAAAAGTAAAAGTCTCACATGAAAAAATCTACTTAAAGTACATTTAACAGGTACTTAAATACTTTTACTTAAGAGAAAAAGTAAAAGTATATCACACCAGTGTTGCTGAATAGTAGCAATACGAATCTGAATTTTGTGTGTTTATTTTTGTTTGCTCCAAGCTGAAGCCATGAACATGGTAAAAATAACCCCTCAAATCATATGAAAAGTACTTTTTATTTTCAGTCCAGTTAAAAAATGTAGTGGAGTAGAAAGTACAGATACCTTTTCTCAAATGAGGTGAAGTAAACGTAAAAAGTACCAACTTAAAAATGTATGCAAGTAAAGTACAGATACCTAAAATGTGTGCATATTTATATTTCCATAGAGACATGCAGGTGACGATCTGTAAGTGAAACCCCTTCACAGTAAGAATGCAAGAATTTTTGAGACATAAAAACACAGTACCAACTTAAAAATGTATGCAAGTAAAGTACAGATACCTAAAATGTGTGCATATTTATATTTCCATAGAGACATGCAGGTGACGATCTGTAAGTGAAACCCCTTCACAGTAAGAATGCAAGAATTTTTGAGACATAAAAACACCTAACACAGATACCTAAAAATTCTACTTAAGTACAGTACTTTACTGCTTGTACTTCGTTACCTTGCACCTCTGCAGACAAGACTTTTTTTGGTCAGTTTCCTTTCTCAACGTGTAAACTTTCACATGAAAACAACAACATCCTCCAATCTGCACCTAAAGCAAGATTTAGCAAGACTGTGAGAGATTGTACTGAAAGACTTGTTTATCTAATTCAGAGATGGATTTAACTACAACAAATGATGTGAAATCTGTATTTTTAAGGCATTTCCTGTCAGATCCAGTTTATTCAAAAACAAAATAAGATATCCAAAATCTCCTCTGTATTTTTGTATCGAATATGTCAGTGAAATTTCAGTTTTGTATGTCCCAAAAATGTCCCGTTTTAGCAATTTTTACACATTAAATGTCTATGAAAACATTCTTACATTTATATAAGTAAACAATAGTTTAAAACTCTCAAATTGATAATCTATCTTTTTTTATTTATGTGCAGTGTCTCGCCTTAAATATGTTTAAGTCAGCATGTAGCCTAACAAAGTTGGAGAGTGTTTCAGAACTGCAAAATACAGCAGCCAGTACAAAGAGGCAAACAGGAGCAAATCCATTTACAGAGAAAATGTGTCTGAGTTTAAAAGGGAAAACCATAGACTCTTATTGATCTACATTTGTCTGCCTTGATAATCTAATCCTGATCTTGAGTACACTTTACTGTTGCATTTTTGTTTATAGCCTACAGCCTAGAAATGTTAAGACTTAAGGTCCCAAAAGTAAACTTGCAACATATCATGTCTATGGAATAATTATTCCTCCAACTTTGATCATAGTGGCTTGGAGCAAACAAGAGCTGAGAGGTTGCGCCAAAATTAAATTATTATATCTGCTGCCATCTGCTGGGCAGTTTTTCTATTGCAATATAATGAGTGGAAACCTTTTTTGTTTGAGGTGGTTCTTTACAATGCAGCAATGCTACGCCACTATTTTGGGTTGCACTTGGCCAACTATGGGCCTTAGAAAATTCATCCTCATGCTCTTGCATTAATTCAGAAGAAGTGATTTTGATTCAGCATTTAACCTGGAAACTCATGCATGACTTTGGACAGTTGGATGATCCATTGCAACACATGTGGTACAAGCAGACACCAACATGCAGAGTCATACTATATAATATACAACTTTACTGGCCCACAACCTCCTTTGTAAGATAATCTGTTACTGCTTGTTAAAACAAGCACCTTTTTTATAATATGATATCCATGGATTTCAGACTGGTAAAAATTGCACTTTTTCTTGCCTTAAACTTGCCTTGCATGCATTTCATTATAGGTCTTTTTATTGCTAAAAACATTCTTAACTGTAAGCAGACTCAACTCTCCACAGATCTAGCCTGTAACATAGCCTGGTGGCACCACCTGCTTGGCTCCATGGGGATAGATACATTAATGTCACACTGTGGAACATTTCTGGGAAAAGCAATAACATCGATGGAGACAAGCAGATGGCAGAGCCTCCACCACCAGCAAAGTTGTTATATTTGCACCTTTAGGTATAGGTGAATCAGCATTCAGTAAAACAATTAGAAATACTATTTACTTATTTATTTATTTATTCATTCGGGCTTTAGGTCTGCATGGTGGCTCTTTTTAAACCCCTATGCCTTTAACCCATTCTTTGATAAACAGAGCACATTCAGCAGGTGGTCTCCAGATTAGGACAGGACCAGTGCGCAGTCCATCTGTCACCAGTACTGTACACTACCACAACAATAGCACTATCTACCGGTGTCTATTTTAGTTACAGAGAGCCTCATGGGGAAGCCTAAATTAGTCAGGAGGGAGATGAGTTACAAGGACAAATCTCTTATTGTCTAAGTCATAGATCAAAAGTGAATGTTACAAGCCTATCCTAAATATTAACTTACTAGTGAAGATTTTGCTTTTTTTTCTAGTCTATATATTGTCTGCTACCTATTTCCGTGGTATGACTTATAATTCTGCCCCAAAAACTTTCAGAAAAACTTTCAGTATGCCCCACTTTTTATTAGCACAAGACAGCAGGTCCCCATATCCTTGGTGCACCCATTCTCTCATACAGGGATAACAAAATATAACTTCACAGTTGTTGTTATTATTATTACAATTATCTTCTTACTCAACAACCAGACTGTAGTGAATAAAAAATTAAATAAATAATAAGCAGTTGACTTTATTGGCCTTTAGGAAACTATGTTTATATTAAATTATTGTTTAGGAGCTTTAAAACTGCAAAAATAAAATTGGAAAATAAATAGTGGGTTTTGTTGTTGTTTATATATATAATGTTTATGGACAACAATAAAAAAGAACATTTCAATTTCATTTTCAAGTTATCACGTGACGTCCTCCTTTGGCCCCCTCGACGTCACGATTCGCAGCCCCGCCCCTCCCTCCGCAGAGCTGCATTCCATACGGACTGAACCACTTCCCATAGCAACGGGAATTTGGCTTTACATTACTCTATAAAACCAAAATTAAATATTTTTTAAGTAAGCGACATATCTTGACAAATAATATGCCAGATTTTTATAAATGTTAGTATTCTATTGACCTTATCCCGACAACATTCCCAGAGTTTGCTCCCAGAAAACCCCCTTCTCCTCTTTTTTAAATTGGCTCCTTCCGCCTCGCTGCCATGTTGGATATACGCATAGCTACTGCAGCTACCGGAGTTTTCTAATGAAAGTTGGGAGGATATTCTTCCACTGAGACTAAATCGACAAACAAATTATATTTCGCCATTTGCCGGGACATTTAAGGATACTTTCTGAGCAGGAGCACGGCCTGATTAGACCCCTTGGCCCCTCCGCCCTCCACCTCCAGCCCTGAGTGTCTGACTGTCCGAAGGGGAGATGATCGGGTTGCAGGCCGCCGAAGTGACTGCAGCCCGCATGGATTTTGTGTAATTAGCGGCGTTTGCTGAGCCCGTCCGGGAATAAGTGCACCGTTTGAGGACTGACTTTGAAGACTCGGGACGCCATGAACAGCCACGCTCCGCCGCGCAAGGCCGTGAACGTCGGCTCCATCCTGCTGACCCCGCAGGAGAACGAGTGTCTGTTCAGCTACCTGGGCAGGAAATGTGCCGTAAGTTTGTGTTTACCACCTGCAGCTTGGGCTTTACTCGCAGGTGCACGCAATCACACGCCATCAAACCCATCCTAATGCAGTAGTCTGTCTGTTACATTGGATCACATTATAAAAACTCCTCTCAAACCCTTATAACACACATTCTAACTATTTGACCTACTTATTTATTCACCATTGACAGTTAAACAAATGCTGAGTTAGTTATTCATAAGTTGCTATAACCTCCAGCTGGGATTTGGAAGATGGTTCCATAGATTGATAAGGAAATATGCTACTTCATATGGTGCACTGCTCACCAAAGTAGTGGCTGCTGTGTGAAGAGGCCTATGTATAATATACAAACATGACTCTTGGAATCCTCTGTTTGCTCAAAAATAAACCACAGGGAACTTGGATAAGACCTGACCGTGTGTACCCTGTATTTAATATTCTCTAGTACAGCCATTCCCAAAATCTGCTGTGCCACGACCCCCTTATCGATGTGAAGATCACACGGGGCCATCGAAATATTTTGCACTACATATATAAATCTAATCTAAAACTTATCTACATATTCTTTTATAAGATAAGACAATACATGTGGGCTTAATACTAGTATAAAGAAATATAACCAAATATCATATGTATAGTTGATTTAAAACTCAAGTTTCTTTCTTGCTTGTTGTGTGGACAACCTTTGGGGGCCCCCTGCAATGCTTCTGAGGGGGGTCACTTTGGGAACCACTGCTCTAGTAGACTATTGAGAGAATTATTGTCAGTATATGTAAAATAATGCAGTGAATTTTGATATTTGAATTTTTGACTGCTTACATTTTTTGACTAAATACGCAATACTCAGTTCAGTTTTGTACACATTCTAAACATATTCAAGTTTGTTAAAATTTGAGAGAAGACTGAAATATTAACTGCTTATCTCAACCTCATGGACATACATTTGGGTATTAGCTAGCAGAGGACATTACATTACCTAAAAAAATCTAAATGCAGCCTTTGTGATGATGTGCTAATTGCAAATTGTGCTTTTGTTTGCTGCTCTAACTTTTTGTTTTGACGACCTGATTATGTGAGAATAATACTTTTTGCACTGCAGCTACTGGCATAAAGAGAACTGGCAAACACACACCAATAAAATGGAAGAAGAGATGACTCCCCAAGTTCTGCAGCTTTGGTTAAAACAAACAAAATATCAAATTGTGATTTTTTTTTTTGACAAGCACTGCGATTGCAAGTAGATTTGAGATTTATGTTTTAATAATGGGATTCTGTTCAAAGTTCACATCAAAGTTCACATCTTAAAAATTGTGATTTTTTTTGACAAGCACTGCGATTGCAAGTAGATTTGAGATTTATGTTTTAATAATGGGATTCTGTTCAAAGTTCACATCAAAGTTCACATCTTAAACATCTTATCCAGAAGAATTCACATAAATATGTTTGTACAGATCTAAACTACAGGGTTAGCAGTTTGCAGAATAAGACCGGACATTATGGTACTTCAAAAATTGCACCCTTTGCGATTTGCCAATTGCGTCCATGATGAATCTTGCAGTCCTAAAAGGTACACAGCTGTTCTTCATGTTAGCAGTTAGTCACTTTGAGGTGGTTGGAGTGTGTCTCTGTTTACTGCTGCATACTTTCCCTTCAGTGTAAGTCTTCAAAAGTCCATGATTGGTGCTTTAACATGTGACCTAAGACCCATCCCGTGTGATGCTGGTAAGTGAGATTTACGAAGGAAAGGTCAAAGGTGTAACGACAAAACAGACCAGGAAGCAACATGCCCTGTGGCGCTTCCTCTTCCTTCTCTCCTGGCTGCGGTGGTACCAGGAATGACTTTGCGCTGCAGAAATATACAGGGAGAAGTGCAAACACAGTGTGACCTCAGTAAAAAAACCTGCAGACCTCACATCTATCTAATGGTGGATTAGATAGTGCTGAGGAGAGCAGGATTTTACTGTCAGGCAGCTATCAAGGTGAAAGGGTTGTATTAAGTTCGTTTGAAATTAGTGCTGCTGTTTTCCAATCCAGTGGTTCCCAACCTCTTTTGTGTAAAGTATCGCCTAAGCTTTGTATCATACTCAGTACTGCAGTGAACTAAACGTGGCTAGTCGTCTTTATAAAATAATCATAGTCATCGTAATCATTTTTTTAATAATCATAATCACCAGCAGGACTGTAAAGATATGGAAGATAATTTGTTGAAGCAGATTTTGAATTTTAAATGCCATTGAATTTCTCACTTTGTCACTGACTACTAAAATAATGGTTAGTTGTAGCCCTACACTCAAGAGTACCCCCTAACTCGTTTATTAGGCAAATAAATGGCTGTGTGGTAGTGGTAGTAGTTGTAGAGAGATGATTTTTACTGAAAAGAACATTTTTTTAATTAAAATACTATTCATTGTCACCTCTCCATGCCCCTTGTTAGGAAATGCTGCTCTAAACAGCAAATAATTCTCTATAGGGTCATTATGTATAAAACCTGCTAACCCTGTAGTTTTTAAACCTTTGCAAACCTTTTTTAAAATGCTAAAATTCTCCTGGCCGGGGGGGCTTTTGAACTGAATCTTTATTTTGAAATGTAAACCTGAAAACTTTTTTGGGAAAAAACACTTTTCCCAATATCAGTCTCTCCTTAATGAAATGCCGACAATATCTACAAAAGTACAAAATGTTTAAAAGTTACTCCTAATTAACCAAAAGAGACAGACATTTGAGCAAAGTGTATATATTTCCCAACAGAATGCACCAAAACTGTGCCGCTAATAACATGCCTAATTAAAGAACATAACTTTAATTTGTGGGCTGTCTAAAAAAAGATTTCCCCGAACTGGAAAGCATCACAAGCTGCATCATAAAAAAACTCTTGATATAAAATCGCTTTCTCCTTAATGAATTTACTGGTACCGTTTTACAGCTGCCACAAAGCCAGACATAAAATTCTCTTTGACTTGGTTTTAACTCACTTTTCATTGTCTTCTTATGTTACCAGTAAACTCCCCCATATAAAAAAAAGACCATTCCTACATTGTAAACTAACTCGGCTTCCTTCAAATGATATTGAAACCTAATCATGAAACGACAGACTGCTTTTTGTTCTTTGTTCCTGGCCTTTTGTGAAAATCTTTGTAAAGGAATTTCAGTGACAAATGCCTTGATTTTATCCGTGCAGGTTTTCCAAGATTCATATGTCATCTTTGTGTCGCAGCTCAGTTTCCCTTTCTTCTGACACATGTGCTGTTCCAAAGGGTTTAACATGTTCACAGATGGTTTTTGAAGGTTTTTTGGGCATTTGAAGAGACATTTAAAGCTATGAAGTTGATGATTGGATTGACCAAGTGCGGTCTACTGAGACATGAAAAGTTTCAGACCAAGTTCTTAAGAATTTATTTAATGCTATAAAGTCCAGCCATTTCTATGTCTTACAAAGCACAATGATCACTATGGATTTTTGCCGTCTAAGCATGGACCTAAAACCAAATATCTAGATGCTGATGGTTAAACAGATGTATATTGATTAGGGTTATATGGCACTACAGATGCCAAGATTATTAGGTTAATCAATAATTGTGATTTTACAATGAAATGCTAATACATTTTTATGACAGTTCTGGCAGAATTTCATTTCGATTCCTATTCCACAAAAATGGTTGAGAAATATGATGTTACTTCTCACAATAATTCCAATACTAAAATTTGATATTGTCACATTCCTAGAGAGAACATGAGGTGTTTTGGTTATTTCTATGTGATTTTGGGGCTAAAATCTGTAAGGCTTGGAGACTTGTAGGTTGCAATTGTTTACAGCGTTAATGGATAATGGATGAAAAATGTAATGTTACTGCTACAAACAGTCTTGTGTTGTTGCTATATACTCTGGTGCGTGCCCTACATCTGCAGTCCCACTTGTGCCCTTTAATTTTAAATCGCATCATTACGAACATACAGGCCCTTTACTATTACGGTACAGAGCCTCACGCGGTTTCAATAAATGTACACTAATCAAGTTTGTGCAGTCCTGATCACCTCTCTGCGCTCACATTATTACCCCTGATTAGTGCTGAGTTGGCGGCTTGTGTCATTGGCTCCTTCCCGCCTCAGTGCCCTCCTCTGCCTGTGTGTTGCAGTCTCTGTGCTCGGCCGTGGTCCAGGTGTATGCGGCGGATCGCAGCTGCACGTGGCTCAAGAGGTGCTGCGGAGTTGCCTGCCTGGTCAAAGACAACCCCCAGAGGTCCTACTTCATCAGAGTGTTCGACATCAAGGTGAGTGCCCAGGAAGGAGGAGCGCAGGATTCTGGCCAAGGCGTTTGGAGTATAAGATGACATCACAAGGTTTTATAGGCCTGCTCTGTTGTGATGGAGGTGAGGCAAAATGATGATGCCAGTTGGAATGGTTGGATAAATGTAGCAGGATGTTATGTGAACAATATTAATGATCAGATTCAACATTAAGCATGTAACCAATACACACTACCAGTCAAAAGTTTGGACACACCATTTCACTGTTTTTTCTCTTTATTTTTACTATTTACTGTATTTTCCAGACTATAAGTCGCACTTTTTTTCATAGTTTGGCCGGCGGTGCGACTTATACTCAGATGCGATTTATATGTGAAATATGTTTTTTTTTGGCGGTGCGACTTATACTCAGATTGCGATTTATTGTGAAAAATGTTTTTTTTTTCTTCATTATTATGCATTTTTTGGCTGGTGCGACTTATAGTACGGAAAATACGGTACATTTTAGATACATACAGAAGACCTCAGATGAAGCAAGATATATGGAATTATGTAGTCAAGAAATAAGTTAAATAACTTTACAAAATATTTTTCAACAAAGCGAAGGGTGGCTATTTTGAGGATTTTAATATAAAATATGTTTTTAAATGTATTAGTGTTTACCTTTTTTTTCTTTGCTACATAATTCCATGTATCTTACCTCATATATTTGATGTATTCTCTATGTATATAAAATGTAGAAAGTAGAAAAAATGAAGGAAAAAAACCCTGTGTACATAATTCTGGCTCCTGTTCCAATTTGAGAGTATATGATTTTCTAGAATGTAAACACAACAAAAATTTTAATCCAATCACTTATTGGTGAGACCAGTTTTTGCGATATCAGCACACAGCTCAAGTAGATCCTTTACATATGAGTAATTTTACACTAATCTGACATGTATACAAAACTACTCCTGCAAGTGACTTAACTGAAACAATACTAGGACTAAATATTTACATTTGTCAACTTTTAAGATCAAGTATGTTCACGCAGTCAAACAGGAATATAGATGTTTATTCAAGCCAGTTTACAAACTAACGTCCCTAAATCCCTTCTGTGCCCTTTACTTCACAATCCCATCACAAAATGATCTTGTTTGCACAATGTAGCCAAAGTCCCTGCATTTTTATTATTGACAAGCTTTCTGTTGTCCTTCGGGTCAAACTGCTTCTTTGGAACCAGATGCTGGCTTTTGGTTACTAGTGGACTCAGTCGTTGGTTGACATGAACACAGTGATGCACTGCTCTGTTTCATTATTTTATCTTATAATGACACTGTGGTTAATCTGCTTCTAAAAACTCCAGGAAGTCATTGATAAACTGAATACAAGGCTTTAAAAATAATGTGCAAGCAATCAACTTGAATGGGGTAATTCCCAGCAGCTGAGAATGCTTTACTTTCCCCATATTGGACTGCACTTGGCATTGACAGCCTCTTTAAACGGCCTTCTTTCAGTAATACAATTCAATAAAACCACAATAATACACAATTACACCATTTTATTTCCTGAAGGTTCAGTTAAGCACTTCATAAATGTTAGACATTGTTATTTTTTTTTTATCTGCTTCATAACATTTTGTATTTTTACTTTTCCAGGAAGGAAAAACGATGTACGAACAGGAGCTTTACCACAACTTTTCCATAAGCAGCCCCAGATCCTACTTCATCACATTTGCAGGAGATGTGAGTCTTTTGCCTATAACAAAACACAAATGAATAAAAAAAAAATGCTGACATATTTTTGTGCTGTTCTCATCTAGACCAGTCAGATCGGCCTGAACTTTGCCAGTGAAGAGGAGGCGAAGAGGTTTCGAGCCGCCATCAATGACCTCCTCAATCGCAGACAGAGGAAAACTGGTAGGATTTAAATATTGATAAATAGGCCAATAACTAATCAACTGACAAATACCATA
The DNA here is from genome assembly GCA_000787095.1 of Periophthalmodon schlosseri. Taxonomy (NCBI): domain Eukaryota; kingdom Metazoa; phylum Chordata; class Actinopteri; order Gobiiformes; family Gobiidae; genus Periophthalmodon; species Periophthalmodon schlosseri. Next base: position 33,790 of record KN469577.1, read on the forward strand.
TTGTAACCCATTTTAACCACGGTTATGGGTCATTTATTACATTTTTCTTGAACATCTTGGTTGGCTTACTGTCAGCCGAGCATTTAGTAGACGAACATGACCTTTGAACTCCCCTTGCATACTATATATTGCCATGTTTGCAAATATGATGTGAAAATATAAAGCAACTGGGCAGATAATTTGCATAAAAACATACCATGCTAACCTTTCTTCACGGGGCAGTCTTCTCTCTTGGGTCATCCTTTCAAATATCTGCGCCCCAGTCATCTTTCGTATCCCTAACTAACCCTGGTTTAACACACCATTTCTAGCCTTCTTCTCTTCCTTCTTAAACTTTTCCTAAGCTCATATCTCAATGCAGCTCTATATAATCGGTGTAATTTGTCTTTTGCAGAGAAAAGGAGTGATCCTAGAAATGGTATGTTAAAACTTCATCCACACTGTTAGTCTTTTTACCTCTATATTTCTTATGCGTGATACGTTTCTTCTTACTTTCTCAACTTTCAAACCTTTCTTTCTTAGCACTGCTTGACTGATTTGGGTAATAATGACTAGTTGAAGTGCCTTTTCTTGCGCGCACACACACAGCTGTAGCATATCTGAATTGCCGTGGTTGTGTTGCCGTGGTACCAGCAGCATTGAGAGGGCCGTGAGTTAATCTGGCCAGCAGGAAGTCCATCTGCTCCATATGCAGACCACATGCTCCACACTGCTCCTTTAAACCCTGTGGAGCCTCGCTTCAGGCATAATCTGTAATCCTCACCGCGCCACAGGTGAGCTTGTTTTGATTGTCTCAAATCGGTCAAAACAATATGGGCACAAAATGGTTGGTTTACATAAAAATTTTAATTAGTTTGAAGAAATATTTCTATAATCTAATGGTAGCGTGTTAATATAGGAAGCAGGTGCAAGACAACAATTCTACAAACTACAAGTCATTTAAATTGTGGCAAACAGGAAGTTATTTTCTGTTTTAACTCCTCTCTATTTTTCTATCAGGGTTCTCGCACTGTGATTTTGACAGATTTGTATGTTGGATGTCCTTTCTGTAGCAACCAGCCACAAAACATACTGGACTGGGCAATGGGGGTTTGAAAGAAAAACTCCAGAAAGACAGATTTGATGATGTTTACCATAACGTACAGACATTTAGTTTTTCCTGAATTTTCATTTCTCACAGTATAGGAAGTCATGAAGGTAAAAGTCATGAAATGAATCTTTATTATACATAGTTTAGTATGTATAATCTCCGATCTACTGTAAATGGTGTATAAAACAAATGTCATATATTGCACAGTATGGAGATGGGCTGGTGAGGAGAAGCTGACAGTGTTTTTGAGGAATTCTTTCAATTGTTTGAGAAATAATTTTTTTTTTTTTTTTTTTTTAACATAACATCTGTCGGACCTCATCACTACAAGCATGTTTATTACAGCATACCGACAAATGATTAGCCTGCTAACATGCACCCAAGGCAAAAGTGACACTAGCAAAAATTCAACCGATACCGACAAGACCAACAAGAGGCTGGACAAACCTGTACCTGAGTGTGTGTGTGTGTGTGTGTGTGTTTATGGCAGTCGCTGGGTAAACTTTCCCTGTGAACTCTTTCTGACACTCGAGCTGAAACAGGAGAGACCAGGGCTACGTCTCTCCTCTGGATCTGCAGCTTTCTGTGGGAGGCACCTCATTCTTCTCACTTTTCTGTCCCTTTGTCCCCGAGCGCCTGTTCTGAGCGTCTTTACAACGTCCACAAAAGAACAGAGGGCGTCCGGGGTTATTCACAGTTTGCGCACATGCCAAAGAGTAAACCAATAGTTGAGCAATTCAGGCAGTGTTTACTTCCCATTGAAGAGCAAAGATGTGTTTTCGGCTTTGGCTTTAGGGCGGTGCCATCTACCGTCTATTGTCATTTATATTTATTTAAAAAAAAAAACATCCATTCTAATAAAGAGCAGAGTCGCCTCCCCACAGATCTGTCCTGTAACTTGGCCTGATGGCGTCATCTGCTCATCTTCATCGATGGATAAGTTATATGCTGTACTCGGGCAAAACGATAACACTTCCATGGAGAGGAGCAGGTGACAGAACCTCCACCAAAAAAGTGACATCATTTTTTAGCACTTAAAGGATTTAGATGTACTTTGAATGCACCAGCAAACTATTAATATATCTTGTAGAATTATTTTTTTTTTCTCATGCTAGTTGCACTCATAAAGTTATGCTGCTATAACTTGTAGCGATAAAAAAGCTGTTAGCTAAATACCCAGCTTTCCATTTTGACTTCTGTTGCTATATTTGGCTTTATACTTATAATCCTGTGTGAAAGTTGACTATAACATCTATTTGAAGTCTGATAGGGCAGTGCTAACAGATCAAATCCAACTTTCTCTGCTTAAACTTTCACTCACTTCTGCCTTCCATAGCTTTCCTAAGCAGGCCATACCATGCAGTTTTTAATGAGCCAACCTCTCAGTCCCTCGCTCCCGGGCCTCAGGGGAGTTCAGACTTGAGGCCGTCCTGTGGTCTCTGGTTCGTGGGGAGACAGGATTTCTGCTGCTGGGATTATCAGTGGATTAGTGTTTATGTGGGATGCCTCTGCAGTTTGTAAAGATTATGAAGAAATGATGTTCTTAGCAGTGCAGAGTGGAGAGGAGGACATTAGTATTGAGATGAATCATTAAACACTCAGAGCAGACGGATCAAATGTGACACTCAAACCACGTGCATCTAGTATGTGATACAGTTGCCCTCAACAACCATCAGCCGCACCGTAATGTAGTCTAGACTGGCTCAAAGTACTGACTTGCTTTGTGCTTCCCATTTGCCCCGTAGTTCAGAATCAGGGCTGAAACAAGTGAATTATTTGCAACACTTTACCGATTAATTGAAAGAATAAACGCTAGATTGATCACTATTGTCAAAATGTTTTGGTTTTTTTTCTTAAATGTCATGGTTGAGGTTCGAGTATCGCACACAAAAAGTGAAAAGGCAGTAAAACTTACCCGAGTCCAAAAGCATCACTTTTATATCCTTATTTGAAAGATTACACTGCAAGTTTGCTGATAGCCAACAATATACTTGATATTCTAATTTTGCATATTGTCCAAACAACTTTGTATATTGCTCTTCTCATATTTGAACATTTTGTTGTAGAGTATTAGATTTTTAAAGAGGCAGTATTTTACTTCTATGGCGTATTAGCTGCTAACACATAACATATTTACATCACCATGTTACCTTTTACTTCGTACATCGCATCGGGTTTCTCAAGTTCTTGTGTAGTTTTGTATCATGTTTTTGTATGTTCTTGGAGCTCCGTGGGAGCCTGGATGATGTAGGCTTGTGGGCTGAGCATTGCACAGAATCTTGCAGCTAACCATAACAAGGGTTTGAATAGGCCCTGGAGAGATTGTAAAATTGCTCAAACATGCATGCATGACATCTAAAACCTCTTTAGGCATGTTTGTGATGAGGGAACAATGTTATAGCATGGCAGAAAGCTAAAAAAAAACGCTTTTTGCATAATACCCCGTCTTTAAATTGCAAAAAAAAAGGAGAAAGGAGGATAATATAAAAAATTGCGGTACACAGGTGGTAGATGCTGTACATTCTTTGCCAACATGTCAACAAATATATTTATATATATTTACCAACATGTCACCAAATATAATTTTGAAGCTTCAGGTGGAGAAATCATGGGAATAATGTTGGGAATAAGACTGAGCTCACAAGTTTTAATTTGTGTATTTTTTTGTTAGTATTTTGAATTGCCTTGTGAGACAATACTACTACCTCTGTCTACTCACTACTACTACATTTTTCTGTTTTTTTTCTTTCTGTAAAAATACAAACCGAGTATTAGATCAAATTCAACTGCACACGTACAACAAGTTCAGAGAATGTTAATCATTTTTCCCACCGCTCCCCACCTCCCCCCTCCCCGCTGTCGTTGTACTGTACTGTATGTGATGTGTGTAGGTCCGGCGCTGCCTATGGCCACAGTGGACATCAAGAACCCGGAGATCAACAACGTTCGCTTCCACAACTCTCACGGCCACCATCACCAGCCCCAAGTTCAACAGCAGCAACCCTACCACCTCAACAACATGCTCAGCCACAGCGCGCTCAACAGGAAGGACAAGAAAACCAAAGGCAAGAAGAAGAAGCTGACCAAAGCCGACATCGGGACACCCAGCAACTTCCAGTAAGTTTGGTCAATGACGCACCATGACAAGCTATGGGCGTTCTGGTTTGGTCTTATGGTTTGGGGTTTAGAGGTGAGAGAAGAAGGGGAGCAGTTCTATTGGACGATGGATAGCTGCAGTAAACACTTGTTGTCAATGGAGGCTCTGTCTGAGGAGCTGACGTATTTGAACTCACTGTTTAGCATTAGCATTAGCATTAGCGTGTAGGCAGCTGGGTGCAGAGGTTCAACGGGAGGTTTCTGAGGGGCTTTGTGTGGCGATATGACGGTTTAGGCAGCAGTAGTGTAGAACATAATTATTATATGTATATTGATGTTAATTGCTTAGTACTAAGAAAAAAGTTTGTTTAAATGCAGAAGTCTGTGTAATCCCTCAGTCGTCCAGGTCTGATCCATGGCAAAAGTACTTTTGCTTTAAATGCAGAAGACAAAACTTTATTCGACCAAAGCAATTTAAAATGTCTTCAAAAAGCCAATTTAGACAGCTGATGGCGAGTTTTTTTCAGTATTTTTAAGCGTATGTATATAAAATAGTTTAGTGTAATATTAACTTATGATATTGACAGTATAATATTGTAACAGCGCACTTCTTTTTGAGCACTGCACTGGGCATAACAATGTTAAAATGGGCTCTGCTAGTTAACTTTTAAATATTCAAAACTTAATTGTATTTGTAATTGCATTGTAACTTGTATTGTATGAAATGTGCTTAATTCTGCTAACCCGCTCTCCTGCTCCTCTGCAGACACATTGGTCATGTGGGCTGGGACCCGAACACTGGTTTTGATGTGAGTACTGTCCTCTTCAGCTCTGACACAATGGAAAGCGGAGTGTGATGTAACCAACAATAGGCCTCTGTTGTGTCCTCCAGTTCAAAACACTTTCACTCTGCAGACACACCAAATGTTCCTGTCAAAATTACGCTTAAGCTGTGCATTTTCACAATATGTAAAAGATGTCATCAGACTGTAGGATCACCATTTACTTAAAGGAACTGTATGTAACTGCACTCTTAGAGTTTTCAAAAAAGGTACTACAACCAAAACTGAACCTGGGTTGCCAGTGCCTTAATCTCCAGACACATACATACTAGTTTTTCTTCTTCTCAGTATATGGACTGCATGTACTGCAGCAGCAGAGGCACCGATTAATGATTGGGTTTAGGTTGTAAGGATTTAGATCAGAGAGTCCTTTTGGGTTTTAATTCAGCATTGAAACTGGCAACCCAAAATGAGAGACTCGTGTGAGACTCATTCTGCTCTCTGATTGGATAATCATCTTGAGAACCAAAACACCAAATCATAACATAAACAAGTTGGCCACCATGCCCAGTGTTTTTGTAACTAAGAATAAATCAGCATTACTTTTGTTATCAGTAAAACTATATTTAATTTGAACATGTCTACCTCATATCTGGGGACACTGTTAGGTCATGTTATGGAATTTAAAATCTAAATCTTACATACAGTTCCTTTTAATAGCTACTTATTTATAGGTACATTCCTATTGTACATTTTTGCAGTATCTCCAGTTCAGTTTTATATATGAAGTGAGAGTATGTAACATACTTGCTTGCATGGGAATATACCTTAACAAATAGCTAAATAAGTTTACATAATTTAAGTTGGTAGCACATTGCATTTCTCCTTGATGGCCACCAGAGGGCACCCAAGGACTGTAGCTTCTGTACTGAAAAATTCAAACAGTGGCAACAATCAACAGGGATTACATAATTTTTTTTAGACCTTTAATGTTGCTAATATTTTACTAATTTGCAGCTAATGTGTATTTTTCATTTTTCATCTTTCTTCAGTTGAATAACCTGGACCCTGAGCTGAAGAACCTGTTTGACATGTGTGGAATCTCAGAGGCACAGCTCAAAGACAGAGAAACGTCCAAAGTCATCTACGACTTCATAGAGAAGAAAGGAGGAGTGGAGGCTGTGAAGAACGAGCTCCGGAGGCAAGGTGAGGCCACAGGCAACACGGCAACAATGTGGAAAGAAAAAGTTCTGTTGGCTACTACAAGTCATCTATGGTTTACCAGTGTAGAAGTTTCTTTAATTTCCTAACATGGAGACGCTATTGGCAGAATAGTAGTGAGAAACCCGTAGATGTTTTTAGATGTATACTTTTGGAATATTTAAAGTGTTCAAATCTCAAACAGTATAGACAAAATCACATCAGTTAAGCTTGTGGGATATTGTCTGATCAGTTGGCTGAGGGAGTTTTGAATGAGTTTCAGCAGATCGGGTGTTAAAGAAGTAAACTCATGCAAAAATCAACACGAGAGAACCCCCAAAACTGTAATAATTCTCCTCATCTATTCACACTAGTCATTCATTTTAGTTTTTGTTTGGATTGTGGTATGGTATTTTGTATTTGTACAGGGACACAACAAGACAACCAAGAGAAAGTTATAACCTAGCACCAGAGTCTTTCCTATAACACGAATACTAATTTACACCTGTAGTCCCCGAGCAGGTTGATGCTCAGATCCTGTGTTCATCTTCTATCTGGTCTCTTTTGATTGGCCTATTTATCTAATCCTCTGTGCCAGCCCAGTGCACAGACAGCGTTATGCTGCCAAAAGGTCATTCAGTATGGCCACTTTGGTTCAGTAGGGCTGTCTGCCTCATAAATCTTGACCTCAAAGCTTCTAAAAATATTCACTTTTCAGGTCTTTTACTCCTGTGTTGTCCTTATGTGGATGTGTACAGTTTAGTCAAGTACAAGGGCAAGTTTAAGTAACTTCAAGGACTTACTCCAAGAAACTCACTCCAACAACAAAGCTGTGGATTTCACATATATTTTTCATTTATTTTTAAGTCTTTTGCTTCCTCCCCCTGTCCTGTACTTTGTGTTGGACGTAGATTGGGGCTGAGTGCAGATGAAACAGTGTTTTTAAGGTAGAAGTTATTTTCAGTGACAGTTTCTCTGACCAGCGTCTCTGCCCATGTCTTATTCATGTGGCTTCAGCAGCAGAGGTGTGAGACTGAGTGGAATCCAAAACATAGTGCTTATATCTACATCTCTAGATTACTAGACTGGAGTCATCTGTACACTTTCTAGGACTTGTACTACTACTTGTATTTTTTTTATTTTTAGGATCATTCCAAGTAGGGCTGAGCAATATGGTGATAAAAATCAAATCGTGATCTTATCCCTTTGACAATCACTATATGGCAATTTACAAAAAAAACAGACTGAGTAATTTTCTCTTGAATGCAGCTCTAAGCTCAAACACAGACACTTCAGGGCCCCAGACTAACAATGTGAGTTGGGTGCACCGGTGTGCCTCAGATTTCAGTTGGGTGCACCAGAACATGATTTGTCGCTTATTTAAGCCATCGTAATATATTGTCCTTAAATTGCCTCAACAATAAGGGATGAATTACTTACTTGATTGATACTTTTACTCTGATGTACAATTTATTTTCTAAAATACACTGACTACACTGAAAAAATACAACGGAATAATATTTCAGTAATGACTTTAGTCAAAGTTGTTTATTTGATCAAATAACATTAAACATTTACCTTTTAAGTTCAAACTGAATTAGTTAGCTTATTAATTAAACTCATAAGATACTATGAAATAAATATTGGCTTCAAAAACTAGTCAGAGTGAGAGGTCTGTGCTTTTAAGGATCTTTACAGTTTGCTGTAGTAGGTGTTGAGTGAGACCTCTTACTTTCAGCAGTTGATCTTTGATCAAAATCTTGATCTGGCTCCAAGAAAATCACGATATTCATTTTTTTTGGCATCTCACCAGCCCCCAATTCCAAACAGGTTCAAGGACTGGAAGTTGGGATGTATAAAATGTTTGATACATCAGCATAGACACTTGTTGGACTGAACTCTGCCAATATTTCACATCATATATTAAAGCGCAAATATTGGCGTCAAGTGTCAAACATGGCATCGAATATCTAATCAGGAAAACATGATATTGCCAACTTATGCAGCAAATAAAGAAACATTTGTGCATGTACGATAGAGTTAAAATGGGGAAAGCAAGAGGGGGTCACTAAAAGTCATCCTGCGCAAGAACTAACACATTTGTGTTGAATTTTGCACAATATGGCATTAAACTTATTTATTTCCATGGAGACAAACTGCTGCCTCCCCACTGATTGAACTTGTAATTTGTCCTAATGGAGTCAAGTCCATTCACAGGAAGAATGAATTTTCTTTAGTTTTTGAGCAGTAAAACCACCTGTATTTGAATAAATGCAGGGTGGATATGTTTAATGCCATACTGTGGAACATTCCATAATGGATGTCTGTCTTCCATCAGTCTCATATTTTTTGTCTTTTCTCCCCTCAGCGCCTCCTCCTCCTCCGTCCCGCGGCGGCCCTCCTCCGCCACCCCCTCCTCCTCACCACAGCACAGCGCCCCCTCCTCCTCCCCCTCCGTCCCGG
>JACM01065394.1:0-14483 GCA_000787095.1 Periophthalmodon schlosseri
CTCTACTGCTCTAGTGCTCAAGGCCTGTTCTTGTGCAGCCAGGATGAGTGCTGTCCTTGAGACCAGCTCTCTCAAGCTATTGTTAGGATTTCTTGATATCAGCCACATCAGTTATGTTCCGGTGGTATATCCCATGCAGGGGCTTGTCCTCCCATGATGGTATCTCCAGCACCTCTTCCTCTGCACTCCACTGTCTGTTGGGGCCTTGTCCTTGATGTACTTATGGATCTTGGATGTTTCATCCTGGACAGTGGCTTTCGTACTCACTAGTCCTCAGCCTCCTTCCTTACGGCTCCCCCCCCCCCCCCCCGCGGGCGGGGTGGGGGGGGGCAGGGTGCTGGATTTGGGATGGAACCCGCCATGCATGGTCAGGAGCTTTCGGGTCTTAATGTCTGTGGTCTGTATCTCCTCCTTTGGCCAGCTTATGATTGCTGCTGGGTATCTGATTACTGGCAGGGTGTAGCTGTTTATTGCATGGGTCTTGTTCTTGCCATTGAGCTGACTCCTTAGGACTTGCCTTACTCATTGGAGAAGTTTGGCCATGGCTGCTTTCCTTGTTTCCTCTTCAAGGTTGCCATTTGCTTGTGGGATACCAAGGTACTTGTAACTGTCCTCAGTGTCTGCTATTGTTCCTTCTGTGAGTGAGACCCCTTCTGTGTGGACTACCTTTCTTCTCTTTGTCACCATCTGGCTACACTTCTCAAGCCCTAATGATATTCCAATGTCTGTGCTGTAGATTCTGGTGGTGTGGATTACTGAGTCGAGATGTCTCGCATTCTTAGCATACAGCTTGATGTCATCCATGTAGAGGAGGTGACTGATGGTGGCCCCATTTCTGAGTTGGTATCCATAGCCAGTGCTGTTGATGATTTGGCTGAGGGAGGGGGTTTCCCATTAAGTGTAGTAGTAATAGTCCACTCTTTTCAACACCCCTGTGAGTAGAGATAGTATATTTGTTTGATTGCTCTTGCTTTAAAATACAGCCTCACAGTTCCCAACAGGAACAAAGTAGTCTAGTAGTCTATAAACCCTTATCTTTGGTCTAGTGTTTGTGAGCCGTACATTTAGTCCTGCCTGTTTTCTATCTAGAAATACAGTTAAAGAAATGAGACAACAGCCAAAGTCACTTACAAAACACTTTCTGGAAATAACTGAAGAATGCAGAGGCTGGCTTCACATGGGAAATCTTTTATAATCCTTATTTAATAGATCTTAGGGATCCAGTTTACAAAAGGAGATATACTGTGCAAAATAAAAAAAAAGCTTAGAGCCATTAAATAATAGGTTTCCTTTCTCATTTACTTGCTCGAGGTCGGCTGCACAATTTTGGATAAAAAATAGTGTGATTTTTCTAACAAGTGTTGCAATTGCGATCAGATTTGTGAGATATATTTAAAAAGTAGGATTCTGTTCAGAGCGCACATTGTGAACAACTTCAGGAGCATTAACATTTGAGAGATTGCCGGACAAGACCAGAATGATATCTCTCTGTAATTTTTTATACAGATTGATATCAGTCTGGTCCCCACTACCTCTGTCGCATCTCGAGCCAGAACCAAACATGATCGTCCAGTCAGATTAGTTTTTTCAGTGACATGTGAAATGAAGGAAGTCATTGGTCACCTATCATTTACAAACAAAATCAAATTTATCTCACCTCAGATTAACAAAATGTAGTGCATTGCTCATTAATTCTGCTTGCCTGGGATTCAGGATACACACTTTTTCAATACTTTACGAAGATGTGAGTCTGGTCACTGGTTAATCTCACTGTTTTCAAATGAGCATGATTGACAGGTGGATTGGCCAAACAGGGACAGGCATGGTCCTCCTTACCAGAAATAATAAATGAAAAAAATATCACCGGGGGCCAAAAAACATCACAGATTTCTCCAGAGTCAATGAGCGAACACTAAACTCTGTTAATCTGAGGTGAGATAAATTTGATTTTATTTGTAAATCATTGGTGACCAATAATCTCCTTCGTTTCACATGTGTCACTGAAAAAACTGATCTGATTGCACGATCACATTTGACCAGATCTGAGACACAGTGGAGGACGTAGGGACCAGACTGATCTCAATCTGTATAAAAAATACAGAGAGATGCCATTCTGGATTTGAAGGGGAATAATTCTGCAGAAATTCGCAAACTTTTTAAATCCTCTGATATTTTTTTCCTTTCTTTTTTCCTTGTAAGCAGCCAATATTACTTTGCAGGGGACATTCTATGACCTAAATAACTGCAGCATTTGAGATTTGATAAATATAGTTTGAATTGCCATTATGATTTGATTACGATATATTGTGCACCCTAATATTAAGCATTTGTCATTTTACCTCATGTAGGTTTTAGGGCTGAATGAGTTGGGGAAAAAAGATCTAACTGTGATTTTTCTGACAAGCATTGTGATTATGATTAGACTTGTGATTGTGTTTAGATAATAGGCTTCTGGTCAAAGTTCACATTTTGAACATGTCCAGAAGAATTGACAAAAAGAAATAGGAGCTGACAAAATAATACAAGAATCAGTAGAGATCTAAACTACAGCGTTAGCAGTTTTTATGCAGAAAAAGACAGGATATTTTGTTGTTTTGTGGAAGAAATTATGGTACTTAAAAATGTTCAACCTTTGCAATATACCAATTGGTTCTTTTCAAGCTGCGATTTTGAATCAATTTTGATTCATCTTGCAGCCCTAGTAGGTTTTGTTTCTGCAGTGTAGTTAAATAAACAACTCCAGGTTTTCGTCCACCATAAAAAATATGATAAAATAAAAATGCCTAACCTTCACTAAACCCCTTTGATATTTTATGGAGAGGCTCAAAGTCTTTCTCACTGTTTGATCTAAAAATAAATCTGACAATCTACAGTATAAAAACAGCTTTATTTGCAGCTCTTTTCCAAATATAGGTTTTAACTGTGTTGAGTAGCCTGAACTCAAAAGACTCCTCTGAAGATTTAGTTTATCAAACATATTTCTTTTTTTAACCTGTTGTACTTGTACTTTTCCATTTTGTTTAGTTGCCTTTGGCATGAACTGCTGGCATGTCTTTAAATTGTGTATTAAAGCCACGCCAAGGGCAATATCAGTTCTATTGGTAGTTCTATCTTACAGCTTATGTATGTTTTACTGCCCTAAAATGACCACTGTGTCTGTACTCCTTTAGAATGCAGCATGGCCCTTCTCTTTGACCTGGTTCAGAACAGAAAAAGTATCGCCCGCCAATCAGACCTCGACAGGGATAAGTGGTAAGAAAGTTTGATTGTCTAGAAAGGAGCTATGCGCTACATTAAAGGCCCTGTATTCTTTTTTCATACAAGTGAGGAATGAGTTTATACCACCACAGCTAATGGTTTAAAACTTTGACTGTAATAACTGGAAAAGGACAAAATGGACAGCTTATACATCAATGATAAATGTCTTTAAAGGCACAGTATGTAACTTTCCGGAGGTGGGACATCACCTGCATGGATATAGACAGCTATAGCCATACTTCGGAACATTTTCCATGGAGATAGAAGTTTTATGCCATACTGTGGAATATTGTAGCCAAAGGAACAGCATTTCCATAGAAACAAGCAGGCCAAATAAGTGTGAGGTTTGTGGAGATAGAAGCCTACTCAGAGTAAAAAGGCATGGTTTTCAGTGCAATAAACACAACCAAAGTGAAAAAAAGATGCTTTAATTTTAGTCTGTTTTTTGGCTAAAAAATTACATACTGTGGCTTTAAATAACTGTAAGGACCTTATCATGTATGGCTGTGATAATACATCCCATGTTGTTTGTGTAAAAGAATAAAATTGGGTTCGTTCAATGCCTATAATTTTCATGAATTAAAGTTGCATTACCTGATTTTCAAACCACAAATGGAGTAAATCTGTAGTTCCTAGCTAGTTCAATTTAGCTATATCCTTAGTCACTAGGGCCTGTACCTGATTTTGAACCAAGTCAGGACCATGTTTTACGTTGAACCCTGCACACTTACTCCATTCTGCCACTGTGATGTTGCGCCATGACAGAGAATCAAGTGACTGGCGTAGTGTCAGCAGTTGGTTTTTCCATTATTCTTCATGAATAATGTGCCTGATTGGACAAAAGAAGGTGACCGTCTGAGTCTATATTAGTTATTACTTGAGAAAATGCTATGTAAGATTAGATTAGATAGATTGTAGATTATATATTACAGTCACAATGTCTTATTTAGCTGCTTTTACTATACAATGCATGATGTAAAGAGCATTTATCTTGACTTGACTACAATAAATTATAATCAGGTACAGGCCCTTAACGTTACATGTGCACATGCTGTCGTTGTTTGTGTGACCTGAATGTATTCTAGCCCAAGACGCTTGGCTCTGGAGACTCCTCTGCACACCGCCCTGCTGCTCAGTTTGGGCGGAGTCGGCTGCATCGCTCTCAACCAATGGTACAGCAGCTTTCAACTCAACACCAGAAACATGGCCGCTGTCCTGGAGGGTAGGTGGACCAGCTAAAATGTCTGTCATATACTGTACATCACCAATAGGTTTGGTCAAAGCTAAAATACAGAATGCTAACTTGACAACAGGGAAGGGTTTGGTGACCATAGCTCAGGTGCATTCACAGTGGTCCTGGTTTGACCCCAGGTTAGTCCTGATATAGACTTGGTTTGGTCCTGATTTAGTCCTGGTCTTGTTCAAATTAAGTTCTGGGTTTAGTCTCACCCTAAAACAGTCTTAAATACAAAATAAGCAGATCATTGTTATAACATAATAGGTATTAATAAAATCAAACTTTAAACTGAAAGTTTCTGGCACAAAAATGTTTCAACACATTCATAAGTGAAAGTGCATGTTTATATTTCTGGGTTTCAGATGACATCTCATTTTCTAGGCCAACAACTTAAAATAAAAATTGTTAAAACCATAGACTGTATGAAGAAGTGGACTAAGTGAGTGTGACGTCACCCATAGCGCTCGGCTCCAGCCAAATGAAGCTCATTGAGGCTAAGAGTTATAGGGGTGAATTTGAGCTCCAAGTTTTGAAATTCTGGAGCAAGGCTGTTGAAGGTAACTTCCCTTCCCGCCCACACCACTCGTTTAGCAGGGACCTGTCAATCAAACCTGTTGCTAATGCTAGCAGGAGCGACCTCGGGAAAAGAAGGCGCCTGATTTGTCTATTATTAATGTTCTTAACTTGATTTACAGGCAAAATAGCGAAATAAAAACACCAGGATCATGTAGAGTGAGCTAATACAAACATTTTAAGGTCAGAATAACGAGGCTGACAGCAGGATTTATGGAGAGGGGCAACAGTTTTTGAGTATACAGTGAACTGGAGTCGATGGAGCCAGAAGTGCTATGTCCATATATATGTGTGTGTGTGTGTGTATATATGTGTGTGTGTGTGTGTTTGTATATATAAAAGTCTAGTAGTCACTATTAGAAATCATCAGGTTAAAGATTGGTAAATTTACAAATTTCATGGCAAAGTGCAGTGTTATCAATGGGGAGAAGTGTCTTGCCCCCCATCTAGTAGTATGACATCATCACATTCTAGGAGGTGAAAACCACCAATAGCATCTCCCTTCAGTAATCGCCACAGCAACTAATCAAATGCATAGGAATGGGGTACCACTCATTGCATATTCATTTGGCCAAGGTTCTTTTTATCTAATGACCTCCCTAATGCAGTATGTTTTCCTGGCTGGAGAAATAAAATAAAATATATATTGGTATACAAAATTAAGGGACAAAAATGAAGGACAGGCATCCAGCCTAAAACCTAGGCTAAATCAGTATGCTAGGAGAAGGTACTGGTAGATGGTTTATTGTGGCTACCTCAGAGGGTAAGCATATTGTAACATAACTACATTTGTGTATTGTAGGTCTTCTTAAGGATAAGCAGACCTCGGGACAAGCCATCCACTCTCTGAGAAAAGCACAAATCCCAGGCTACCCCAAAGAAAAGATTACATCAAATGGTACATTCTATATCACTCTATGCATTTCCTTACATGATCCTACTGTATCCGTATCCGACCTTTGCAATATAATGGATGTACTGGGAATGCATTCAAATGTCCATGTTACTTTGTGGAATATCCCTGCTTTCTGTATGTGTCTGTAAGGCTAAGAGTAGAGACAAGAGGTTAAATCCTTCCAATAATGAATTCAGCTTGGTTGGATCCAGACAGCTCTTGTTTTGGTGCTGGGAAGAGAACCAAAGTTAATACAACAATCACGTTTTATTACTTCCTTTTGCAGATCACGAGTTTAACCTGACGCCTGCCGATTACACCTGCGTTCTGTACGGACTCCCAAACCTTATTGTGCCATGAGGTTTCATTTCAAGGGATTTTCACCTCCACATGCCGCTAAAGTTGACAGCATTCTTGACATTTTAATCTATCCTTTATGTAGTCTATATTCTAACGTACTTGTTTTTGCAATATTTGAAGTTAAGGCTCATGGAAATTGAATGTTCATATTGGTCTACATTACAAGTGTGCATTTACTAAGAATAAAATATCTTATCTCAGTGTTTTTCAAACTGTGACACATGTTCCACTGGTGATACACGAGCTCCTTCAGGTGGTACATGGACATATCTTAAGTATGTATGTATCCAGAGTTCATTTTATCCACTTTTCTGTCTTCCTTAGAAATTTGTTTGGGTCTCCATTGTGGTCTCAGTGGATTCAAATTCAAGACAGGACTTACTATTAAAGTAATTTAGAGATTCTGGTTTGAGCATATTTATGGTTTTCTAATATATTTCAACTCTTAAAGGTGCACTATGTAACTTTTCTGGTTTAGTGTCTGTCATCTGCTTGTCTCCATGGAGAAGTTATTGCTTTGTTTGGAATGTCCCACAGTATGGCATTGTACCATGTTGCATTTACCCACTGACTTGAAAAACATGCATTCTTATTGTGAACAGGCTGACCTCACCACAGATCTGACCTGTAATTTGGTTTGAATGTCGTCATCCATGTTGCCTCCATGTACATAGATGAATTTAATGCCACACTGTGGAACATTCCAGGCAAAGCAATAACATCTCCATAAGCAGGTGGTCACTAAAAAAATTACATAGTGTCTCTTTAATTTTCCAGCATTTTTTTTTTTTTTCTTGCATTAAGCCAAAAATTTTAGGATGTATTGGGATGGGATGAGGCAAAAACCTTAAGATCTGCCCCCAGTTTCCATAGAGTAGTTCAATTGCATAAATGACAGGGAGATTGACAGAGGAAGTCGATTTTGAAAAAATGCTGCCGTCTACCCAAACGGTTCAGTGTTAAAGCACATATGCAGGGAAACGTGCCTATCTCAGCACAAGAAATCGAAAGTGGAAATTACTGACACCTGTCCAGGACTAAACCAGGAAGAGACCTGGTTTAAAACAAGATTAAATCAATTACCAAGACTAATCCAGGACTCACAAATCTGCTTTACTACTTTACTACTCTAAATAAGCAAGGTCATATGTTTGCTTCTTTTATTTTTTCTAAATTGTTAACACATTATTCATCACATACAGTGCTCTTTAACATTGCTGTGAATGTACTAGAGTTAGCCTATTTATTTATTTATTGTTGAGATAAATTGTATATGCACAGTTGTAGAGCTGGTGGAGAGGCTGCAGTATAGAGACAGTGGTGCAGTATGAGACAGGATCATTGTGAACAAGACAAAGGCACTTTTTTGAAAGATCATAACACATTCGATTGCTTAAAGCTGCAATTTGTAATTAGATTAGTTGACCCGGCCCTTGTATTCTCACATATCACCACTAGATGCTATCTACGTTACTGCAGTCTGATAGTGTGCCAGCTTTGGCCTGACGGAAGAAGAGCAGAGAGCAAAATATCTAATAAACAGTTTGCAGATAGTAGCTTTAAATAAATACAACATGTTTACCATGAGAAACATTGGCCAAAGTAAACAAATTCTTCTTCGTGGTAAAACATGCATGGATTATTCTAAGTATCTTCTGGGAGTCAATATACAAACCCTGATCCTTTGTGAAGTCATTGAGAGCTACACACTTCTGTGTCTTGGCAGTCTGTTTCTGCTGCTGATGTATTGAGCCTATTCCCTGTTGTAATGATACAGCAATTTTCACACTGATGATTTGCACCTCTGGGAATGTGATTCTTCTCCCCTGACCCCAATCCTAATTTTCCGGCCTTGTCAATACTCTTCTGTTTAAGCCTCAATTCCACATGAACCTTTGTGTGTCTTTACTTCAGAGGCACAACCATCCTTTTCATTACAATAAATTAAACATGTTTACCCATTTTGAATTAAGCAATGTTCATCAGACACTACAAGGAGCGTGTAATCCAGGATGTTTGCTCCAATGTTAATTACAATTGGTAAATACAGGCCTTAAGAAACCCTGTGACCTGCTAGTCTCAATGATGCTGCCCCAGGATCTTGAACTCTTTTTGCATAAGATAGATTCATACTTGTCAAAAGCCACATTTCAAAAGCATTGGTTTGTTGATACCATCTTAAAGTGCATATGCCAGGTTTTCACGTTCTTCTAATTATTACTTGATTTGGTAGAATAGTACCTGTGGTAAATATTTATCATAGTTATGTGGCAGTTTGTAGAAAAATGCTGGAAAGAAAATGACAAATATACAGGAAGTAGCAGTAACTTCTAAAACAAAATAAATACCTCTACCTGTGTCATCAACATGGAAAATTCTATCCACTATGCAGAGCCAAGTGTACACAAGGCATTTTTCTGGCAGTTTAAAAATTCATTTAACAAAAGATGTTGTAATTTATGTCTATTCGTCAAATCATACCTATTGTGCAATTTAGACTAATTTTGGCCCTTGTTTACATTATGGTTGCTAGGTAATGATTATGGAATTACCTCCATGTATGTCATATCTAATGCCCATGTCCAACCAGGAAGTAAAATTATAAACTTCAACAAATTTTAAAAACTAGAAAAAATTTGGCAAACTGTTTGGATGTAGCATCTAATTTATAATGCCTAAAATATGGAATTCTCAAAGGATGCACCACAAAACTGCGTTGATTAATTTTGGAATATTGAATATTGAAAGTTATGTTGTGAACATAAAGCTTATGTCACAGACTTACTCATGATGGAAAGAGAAATCAAAACTTTTACTCAAATAAGAGTACTGTTATACAGTAAAATATGTACTCATAGGAGTACATGTATGGTGTCTGACAATTACTTCATTGTTTTATTAAAAAGTTACTCAAGTACATTTAGTACATGAGTACATGTTACTGAGCACTACCCATCTCTGCTTATTAGACCAGGAAATCAAACAGAAGAAACTTCAGGAAAAGTCAATCATCAAATAAGTTGGGATTCTCGCGCCCTCTGCTGTTGCTCCATGTAAGTCTGAGCCAGAGGTTAGGCTGAATACTTTATTGAATTGGCTTTTTTTGAGTTTTATTGTTATGGCATAGACACTGGTGAAGAGGAGGAGGTGGAGACGCTGGTGTTTCTGCTGCTGCGGAAGGGGTAGGGTAGAGGAAAGGTATAGCGCGGCACACAGCTGAAATGATAAGATGATATAGAGTAGAGAGCTATATCTATATAAATATTTAAATCAGTTTTGTGAGAGGAAAAGAAAGTGGCAACGATTGTGAAAGTGCAGAAGGAACGAGGAAAATCCCTGTTCGTTTTCCAGTCAATGTTTGGAGTCGATACGTCATTTAAAATTCAAAGTAATTACACCAATGGAAATCCTCACATGAGCTAAACACAGACTGGCAGTAGAGTATTGGCTTGGACGTTATTGATCTGTACAGCCAAAGGTTCCTCCTATACAATAAATGTTGCATCAATGTTTACTATGGTTTTGTTTGTTAGTTTTGTTTGCTACAGCAGACGTGTAACTAGTAACTAATGTAAGCAATGAACAAAATATGGTGTCAAATAACAGTAAAGTGCATATGACAAGTTTGCAGTACAAAAATGCAGGAACTAGTCGGGGTTTTTGAATCGTGAGGTCTACAGCCAATCCTCTGTCACTAAAAGCATGTGGTTTGGAGCAGAGTTCAAGACTCTAGGGGAAAAAAATTGGCTAAATGATACTGACTAAAAGATTGTATTGATTATGTTCATAAAATCAATACTTACTCGAGATCAATTAATATGAGGAAAATTGTGATACATTTTTTTCCCATATCACCCAGATCTCTGCTTATGTCATCAACACCAAAAATTTCTTTCAAAATTAAGGGACAGTTTATGCACAGGCAACACATTCTCCTGATAGATTCATTTAACTAAATGTTGTCATCTATTTTCATTAGTCTAATCATAACTTTTGTATAATTTAATTTTAACTTTTGTTTACAATATGATATGGTACAGTAAGTAAATGAATAACTTAAAAATATTTTTAATAAAATCTTCAATATAATCTTAAATATGTTTTGGTGAAATGGGTGGTCTAACCTGTCATATGCACTTAAGAAAATAAATGTGAAAAACGTACATTAACCTGAGCAGTGTAAGGGCGGCCGTGCTGACACCAACTATAAGATTTACAGTAAGTTACATGATATTTTTTTACTATTTAAAACATTAAAAGTGTATAAACTTGTTTGTGTTTTGATCCAGGTCAAAAGTGGCTGTGGGCATTTGGCAGATGGTGCTGTGCCTCCAGACCTGGGACAGACTGTGAGTACATATGTTCAGATGGGCACTGGATTCCACTGAGTTACATGATATTTAACCTGGAGAGATGTTTGCTAAAGGCATTTGGGGATGTTTAGAGCTTTACTGATCTAAGATAAAACCATATTAAATGTAGCATTTGGTGAAATTGAACTACAGTATAAACGGAGCCCATTTACAATAAAAGTCTCACAAAATTCTTCCACTGAAATTGCTGAATTGAGATGGTGAAGAGTGCATAAATTAAAGCATATAAATTACTTTGAGATGTAAATTTTTTCATAACTTGAAATAACTGAAGGTGGAAAGTCAACTGCATGATTCCAAGGAACATTCTCCATGGAGATAGATCAGTTTCATGTTTTACTGTGGAATATTATAGCCAAAGGAACAAGTAAACATCCATGACGAAAAAACATGCTTTTACTTTTGGATATTTTTGGACTCAACTCTGTGAGGGCTGCCCTAGTCACTCAGCCACCCCTGGGCGTGACTTCCAGGCTCCACCCTCTGGCCTGAACCATGGCAGGGAGATTAAAGGGGAGGTATAAATTGGGTTCAGTTAATGTCATTTGCATTTAGTTATGTAAACTGTAATCTGTAATTTGCTACATTTTGATCATTTAATCCTAAATATAATTTGCTTCTGATTATTAAATTTATTTCCATCTAGTCTATTCCAGTGTTATATGTTAGTCTGTGTTCGTTACAGCTGGTCTGATCAGCCAGTTTAAATGTTCACCCTGTGTGTACATAGTTGCATTTTGTTGTGTGTTCTGTACCTGACCCTCAGCTCCTTACAAACTTATTCATACCTCAGGTCAGTAAGTAGTCAGCCAAACTCTAGGACGTTATGCTGCGCTCCAGACAACTGATAACTGGGATTTTTAACATTTGAATGTTATGAATTTCTGAGCTCAGAGCGTTCCAGCTGAATTGTATGTAAACAATATGGCTAATGCTAAACTGTAGGCTACAGAAATGTCAACTTTTTACAAGTGTCTGGAACATGATTTGACAAGTTTGTGTGTGTGTATGTGTGTGTGTGTGTGTGTGTGTGTGTGTATCTATGTGTGATATTTCTGTGATTTTGGAAGGGCTTTGTTGTATTGTCACAATTTAACTCGTATGTGAAATGGGAGTCCTCCGATCATCACTAGTGGAAATTACTAGTTCGATCTGCGTTTTTTTCAAGTCAGAGAGTAGAATTATATTACTGTAAATAACACCATCAGATTATGTGATTTAATTCATAATTCATTTCATAAAACGTATGAAATGTGTTAGGGAGAAAGTGATGTTCCACTTTTACCTGATACTTATTTTATTATGTTTTAAGTACATGTGCAGATCTGTTTACCTTCTGTCAGTGCCCCTTTAGAAGGTAGAAAAAGCCCATTTGCGCTGGCACTTCCTGATCGTTAAGAGCAGTTTGAAAAGCTCATAAACCTGAATGTGTGTGTGTGTGTGTGAATGTGGTGATGACGCACACTGACAGGCGAGGCTGTGTACAGGGCTGTAGCTCAAGGCCTGGTCCCTGTCTCAGAGCCTTGGGAGATGGAGCATTGTTTTACATATGAATGAAGTCACTTATACCATTTCCTCATGTAAACCGAACACTGCACAGATACTTTCAATTTATCAAAAGAAACACTTCAACAATATCACATTAGAACATGAATGTACACTTTGTTAATGAATCGTTCTGTGTGGAAGGACTCACTATTTTTATTTTGTACATTATGTACTTTGATAAATACATTCACGTGTGATTGTGTCATTTCTGCTTGTTGTGAAGTGCAGTGCAAAATATGTCTTCTTTAATAAACTAATAAAACTGTTGATCCTAATTATAAAACTATAGGCCTGTCACGATAATAACTATATCAACTTATCGTTTAATATATGTTAGCTGGAACAATATATTTTGAGAATATTTATCTTTTGTACAATTTGTTTATAAAAGTGGGGAGATTTTGTTGTAATCCAATAACTTTTGAGCTGAAAAAGGTTGAACAAGTGACTTCTATGGCTAAATATTGCTTCATTCTGCTATTTATTTGTTAATGATACTGTCTGTTTAAAAATGGTTTACTAGGATTATCTTGCATTATTGTTACTGTATCAGTGGCATAAAGTAGTTTCAATATTATCGTTTATCGCAGTAGAACTGTAGCAATATATTGTGTTATTGTTTTCTATTTCATGTTTTTCTCCTAATAAAATATTGATGCCTGTTTTAAGTTCGTACTATAGGGTTTCACTGGCAAATCAGCAACAAAACTCTTAATAAAATCTGCCACTTCAATTAAAACTTGATATGATTTTATCCGACAGTACGGTGGCTGAGTGGCTTGACTCACGTCTCACAGCAAGAAGGTTCTAGGTTCGACTCCCAAGTTATCCGGGTCTTTCTGTGCGGAGTTTGCGTGTTCTGTTTGTGGGTGGGTTTCCTCTGGGCGCTCTGGTTTCCCCCATTAACCCAAATCATGCACAATAGGTCAAATCCTCCAGCTAAGGTAGTCCTGACCAAGACTAGCTCAAGATCTGGAGATGGGTTCCACTGCTGTTGACAGGTTGCACCCGCTGGAGAAGGATTTTGAAGGATGGGTCAAATGCAGAGGACAAATTTCCCTATGGGGACAATAAAGTGCGCCTTTATAGGTCATGGAAAAACTGTTCATTTTGGTGTGAAAGATTTCATTAAAATGTATTTATTCACTCTTCAGGCACTTGAAGACAGCGGTGTCTAGCTCAAGGACACAACAATAGTATAAATTCAACAGAATGATGTAATTAAACCACCAACTATAGACGACACCTATACTTGTTCCAGATTATTGCCATAATGTTGTTACATTTTGGGGTTTTTTTGGGGGTTTTTTTCAGCTGCCAAATCAAATTGAGGCTAAAGTTTTGTCCACGATGCAGATTTAAAAGCGTCTAAAACCACATACGCTTTCAAATGACACCAGTTTTGTAGCAGAGAGAGGGTGCTCCTCATGTGTCCCTGTATGAAAGTAATCCTTTTATCCACAGTAAAAATGTAATTACTGTCAATAATCACATCAGGCTGCTCAGGACGAGGCGGCTGTGTGCGCATCTGAGTCTGTGCTTTTGTTCATTTCATTATTTAATGTGTTGAGACGCGACAAGAGTTTAGTGCTTGACTTTTACATAGAGGACAAATGGTACTAAAATGTCCCTAAGGTGCATATGACAGGTTAGTCCACTCATTTCACTAAAACATAGTTAAACAAATTATATTTATGATTTTTTTTCCTAGTTTGGTATTTTTAGTGAAGTTTATCATTTTACCTGGTTGGACATGTGCAGCAGATATTTAATTTTTTTATTTTCATTTTATTGTTTATTTGAATAGGGACAGATACAACAAACACAGATAAACAATTTAGTAATCTGACGCATGGATCACAGTGGCTAATTTGCAAAGTCCCCAGAAGGGCTTTTAAAATTTTTTAAAAATTTCACTAAAAAGCAGTGGGATTATTTGTAGAAAAAGAAATAAATACAGCGAATTTGTCAAGAGAATCAAATATCAAAATATCACACACTTACAAACTCACACACTCACATTTCACTTTCTTTCTCAGCCCCCTCTTTCCCCTGCCCTCCCATACT
Organism: Periophthalmodon schlosseri; assembly: GCA_000787095.1. Classification (NCBI taxonomy): domain Eukaryota; kingdom Metazoa; phylum Chordata; class Actinopteri; order Gobiiformes; family Gobiidae; genus Periophthalmodon; species Periophthalmodon schlosseri. The sequence goes on from JACM01065394.1 coordinate 14,312, forward strand.
CTCTCTCCCTTTCTCCCCCCTGCCCTCCCATGCTCCCTCTCCCTCTCTCCCCCCTGCTCTCACACTCTCTCCCTCTCTCCCCCTTGCCCTCCCACACTCTCTCCCTCTCTTCCCCCTGCTCTCACACTCTCTCCCTCTCTCCCCCTTGCCCTCCCACACTCTCTCCCTCTCT
>KN469579.1:8164-31112 GCA_000787095.1 Periophthalmodon schlosseri
GAATCGTAATCGGTATTGAGTATCGAGACGATTCCTTAGTATCAAAGTCGAGTTTGAAATTTTAGTATTGTGACAACACTAATAGAAAGTACACTCAATACGGAAACAATGGCCATACCTCTCCACAATGGGCACTTTGGCCTTGCTCTTGATAGCTAAGTACTTCTCCCTGCAGCTTCCACAGAGCAGGTAGTACGGGTTCCCGCTGCCACACTCGCCTCCGAACCAGCCGTCCACGTACGACCCGTTGCTACGGTAACCCTGTCTGTTGGCACTGCGCCCACAGCCCGGGTGGCTCTTCTTCATGTGCGCATTAAAGTTAGCGACATTAGCTTCACACAGCTCGCACACCACCACCTCGTCACGGTCGTCTGCCTCACAAACATGCTGCAAATGTGGACAGAAATGTATTACAGTATTGACAAAGCAAAACAAATGTATTGGTTGGTGATAGAGATTAGAAGGGCATCCATGCAGTGACAGGTGTTATAGTGGTAGCAAATGTTAGCACAAAGCAGTGACCACAAAAGAGATTATAAAGTTAGTTGGTTCTATTCTAGATTTTAAATGTAAAAAATATGTGCTTGATTTAGGACTGCCGCCAGTGAACTCAAAACCCATTATGTCCTTGGGCAAGACATTTCACACATCTGGCCAATGTATGAATGTGTCAAAAAAGTGCTATATAAGATTGATTATGATTATGAGCTGTATTTGTGGGTTTTTTATTTGTTTTAAACTTTTAATCACTGTGGTATATTGTGCAGCCCTATTGTAATAAAGCACATATATATATTAGCTGCAGAATGACAGACAGAGCAAAGCAGAGAGCATCCGCAGCCTGTGGGAGCATAAAGTCACACACACCCAGGTTGGCCAGTCCAATACCTCTGGGATCCACATTCCCAGAATATCCGAGTCGGAGCTCAGGTCCTGTCCAAACATGGCCTCCATAGTCTCCTCGTCCAGGTCCATCTCCAGCTCCTCGTCCAGGTTAAAGTCATACAGAGCTCCAGGGTCCTGCTGCTGCAGAGGGGGGAGGGGCGGAACGTCTCTGCGGCTCTGACTGTGATGGGCCTGAACCGAGCGGTACAGGCCAGCTGAGGGGAGAGACCAGGGTTAGGAACCGCTTCTACGTTTAAAAAAATGACTGTGCATTGGGTGCAAGTATAGTCACAGATTTATTTTACCCTTATTTTACCAGGCAAAACATTTAGAACAAAATCTTATTTACAATGTTGGTCTTTGACAATATTTGCTATTTCACAAAATTTCTATTTTTATTAAGAAGGAGGAAATGATAGTGACATGCCATTATGGCCTAAGCCAAGAATTGGCAAAGCTTTTGAGCAAATGTACAAAATCTGTAACATTCTCCTAATAACAAAGTTAGGAGAATCCAGCCTGCCACAACATATACAAACTAAAGATCTCACCAGCTCGAGCCAGCAGAGTACGTGCGGCCAGGTCAAATCTGTGTTTGCGTCCAGCCGCTCTGCCCCTGTGAGGAGCGCCACTGGAGGCTGAGGCATTCTCCTGTTCCAGACCCTCTGGACTGAAATACATATGTAATGCTTTAGAACAATCTTATCACCATAGAGAATACATGAGTTATAGACTTTACTGGTCATCCAGTACCTCTCACTGAATCCCTCCTCCAACTCTGCGTCTGCATTGGAGATATCCCCGGGGCAGCAGAGGTAGGGGCTGCGGTCCTGAGACTTTCCCCCAGAAGAGGCAGTGGCTCCAGGGCACGAGGGGTCCGACTCTCCCCCCACACTGCTGGGTCTGGTCTCCTCGTGGTCGTCATCTCCTGGGTGCTCGATCATCCACATGGCCAAAACTGTGATGTTCTGGGCATCTGCTTCTCCACGAGCTCCTAAAAAAAGAAAAAAACACCAGAATTAAAGACCAGTGACATTATGCTACACATTTTTCAATAATACAGCATGCGCATGTTATATGATGTTATCTATATATAATTAAGTTTCATAAATAAATAAAACAATAGAACTACATGCACCTGTGGCTTCTAAGGCTTTGGTGATTTGCCTCAGAGAGAATCCCATTTCCAGCAGAGGGACAGCGATGGCCGGAGGGGGAGGAGACGTGGACAGACGACTCGTGGGGTCTGACAAGGCTGAAGTCAGAGAACACATTAAATACAAAACACTACATCCATCACAACTTATTTTAATATGATTAATTATGATTAGTAAAGGCGAAGTACTTGACCTTTACCGTCTTAAAAATGTAAAAAAAATAGCTCTTAACGCTTTGCAGTGATCCAAAGTTCGGCCCAATCCCAATTCTCTTTTGTACCCCTTCCCCTTAGCCCTAGCCCTAAAACACAGCACTAGGAAATGAGACAGCCCTTGGTTTGTCTCTACTTGTTTTACCATTTATAACAATCCCAGAGGTGTGTGCTGTCATTTATGAATATGTCTAATTAATTAGGCTTTCATGATCATCATAATACAATTATTTTATAACATAACATAGCCTAATATTATACCTTTGGCTATATTAATATATTAAGGATTATACCTTAGGCTGTATTATTATTATTATTATATTATATAGGCCTATGTATTATAGGGACTATATTTAATTCTCATAATTTATTATTAACAATAATTTGGCATATTAGACATTATAGGCTAATCCAGCAATAAGACATTTTGCAAGCTCAATGAGAACACACTCATGATTAGGCTACTGTACTGATTAGTAATAATGATGTAAACTGAACTGAACAGGCTGATGCTGTAATTACCAGCTGCTTTTAGTTTGTTAAACATGCTTACAAAAGACTGCACGGCAAACTTATCAGTTTATACAGGCTTTTCACAATTTTCAGAGACAAAAGTAAAGTTTTTCTGTCACGGTAATACTAACAACTAGCATGCTGACAACGCACTTCCTGATTCTCGGACGACAAAAAACTTTCTAGTTAGATGCAGAAAGCAAACAGTCTCATTTTGTCCATCCCAGTATATCTGTACTGGGGCAGGACACATTATGCTCAACTACATGGAAACTACATTGGGTACGGCCACAAACAGGATTCCTTTAATTTGGGGGAGCATTATGGTTTTGTACTCACAGGTGCCGGCTCTGTTCTGGGGTCTGGAAGGTTGGGAGTCGGGGGAGGTGAGACTCTGCCTGCGACCCACTTCGTCAGAGGGAGAGGTGGGCAGAGAGGAGACCGGAGGAGTCTGAGCTCTGCGTGAAGGGCCCAGCGTGGTGGTGGGGTAACTCGAGAACATTTGTCTGAAGCAAAAAACAAATGAGTGAATTACATTAACAGACAATGGATCAGGAGGTCTTGTCCTGCACTCACCTTGCCTATGACTGTGGTGAGAGTGAAAGAATGATGTCTTTGAGCATCCAAAAAGTGCTATTTAAATCAAATGCATTATCTATTATGCATTTGGATGAGATTGTATGCTTCAAATTGGATTATTCCTCTCTTCCAACTTTTTACTTATTTATTATTTATCAAAGTTTACCAAAACAATTTCATCCATGACCTAAATCTAAACAAATAAAACAATACTGCTAACCAGTATGCTAATAGCCAGTATGCTAATAGGTGTGAGAGCACCCATTAGGGGCCTGAATGATTATGCAAAATATGCCTCAGGCACAGTTCACAGTTAGTGTAGTTCATTAGACCTAGCCAACAAACAGAAACTGTAAACAAACAGGTGTTAGTTTCAGTGTAGTTAGCTCCTCCTTTCAGATAGATATAAGGCAGTGTCCACCAGTAATCGGACCAGAACTGAAGAAGCCGCTTGGATGAGCAGCCAAACGTCTTCACTCTAAAACATTTGTCCAGTTGACTGAATTGAATTTTTCTTTAGCTATTCATGTATGTATGTACGTTTCATTTGTGTGCTTGTGTCTGTTTTTATTTTTGTATATAAATGGTTTCAAAGGCAGTCATCTGAACAATGTTTTTGAAATCAAGACATTCGACTGCCATCTAGTAGCCATTATCGTTATAAAAGTATTGATCTGAGGAGCTAGAAATTATACTGAAGCGAGCTAGATTAGTAATGCCCTAGGGGAGTTTTCAGGATGAAACTAATCAGAAATAATTCTAGAATCTCTTATTACTGGACCCGTATAAAAAAGCATTTTTAGTTTGCACATAATTTCCTCCATAAACGGGCGAAATACCTTATTATCTTATTCTGCCTAAAAACATCTAACCCTGTAGTTTAGATCTGTGCAAACATGTTCTGAAATGTGATTTTTGTATTAGTGATAGGTGTATTAGTCAGTTTATATTTCAGTCTTATTCAAAATTCTTCTGGACGTGTTTAACAGTCAAATCATTCAGCCTTACTTGCCACAACTATGTCAAGCTGGGTTAATGACCATCACAGTTGTGGATTTTCTACTCACTACAAATTATAGATGACATCACAACATTTTATAGGTCAATCACAATTTCATCTCTGTTCTGACCTGAGCAGGCTGAGAGGCATGACCCCAGGGGATTCTGTAGCTGGGACAGTCTCTGTGTCGGTGACGGGGGTGGTGGCGGTGGTGGTGTCCTCCAGAGAAGAACTCATGAAGGAGGTGGTGCTGGAGGCAGAGGGGCTCGTGGTGACTGGAGTCTGGGCAGTCTGCTCTCCCTCTGCCCCCTCTGCTTCACCCTCTGGTTCACTGCGCACTACAGAGAGACGGAGAGAGAGATGATCAGACAAAATGCAGATTTAACTAGGGCTGCACAATATTGGAGAATTTTGCGATATGGCTGTTAACAAATGAGATATTGTTATTATTGTTATATTTTATTTAATATACTTTTTGTCACAATAATTTCCGTTATAATAAAACAAAAACATTTAATGCTTTAATTTACTAGTGAAACTCTGACAAACTAAAAACAGGGCTAAATCAAGGCTAATTTGGGACTTAAAAAGGAAACTCTTTAATAAAATCAGCTTTATTTTACATAGTTTTATTAAAACAGTGCATTCTTGAGAACCGTGGTTGATACGATATTGATACTTTTGCGATATACTGTGCAGACTTAGATTCAACTATATTTAATTTTAGAGCCAATAAGTAAAAAAAAGTGGAAAAAAGATGACTAGATTCATCAACATTACAGGTGCCTTCTCATGGTTTATAGCAGTAACCCTAACCCACATTGTACAAGTACAGTAGTAACACAGTGACCAGTAGTGACCAGTACACTATTTTTTGTTGCCACCAAACTTCCAATCTAATTTTGATACTAGTTTTGGTATCAATAAGTATCTGATTTTTGATACTTTTGATAACCCTAGTCTCTTTATTCAGCACTTTTTCCTCACCAGTTTTGGTCTTCCCTGTGGTTGGCTCCTCCAGCAGTCCACTGACCACCAGTTTATAGATCATGGCCTGAGCCCGCTCCAGATCAGCCAGGCCCAGAGCTCGTTTTATGGGGGACCTCATCACGGCTCTCTTCACCATGTGCCGCATCAGGAACTGTAGAGCCGCTCTCATCTCCACCTCCTCCTGACATACTGGCGATGAGGCAACAGGGGGCGCTCCTGCACTCGAGTTCAGGTCAGCATTATGGCCAGAAGGAGCTGGCTCGGGCAAAACCTGGGGCAAACAAGAAAACAGATCTCCATGAAGCGGCACAAATATTTTTTTCTGGAATAGATTTATCGCTGGGTTTCAGATGACATCACAACATTCTATGGACCAATCAATCTTTCCCATTAATAGAGGAGACTATGGTGGCCCCCCCATAGTCTAATTTTGTCCCACATTTTAATAAATACATGTATTCAAATAAAGATTACCTGCCATTACTACACTGCCAATAATATTTAATACAGATGGGGGCAGCTAAAATTAATATTGTTCAAATGTAGATTTTTGTTGTAACAAAGAGTTCTTGGCTCTAGTCACTAATAGAAATGATCAGGTTCAACATTTGTGAATTTACATTTTGGATATTTCATGGCAAAGCACAATGTAATCAATAGGGAAATCAATAGGGACTCTTGTCCCTCTTCACATCTGAGGACCACCAATAGTCATATGGGTGAATTTTTTACTGAATACAAATATTTGGTTTATCCAGGTGAGTTTTTAAAAAAAGTCTTTGCATTAATTTCATAAATGTAATCAATATTTAGTCTATTTGTTAGAACTGTATTTATCTAACTTGCCATTCATCATCATTAGAAACTTTTCTACTGTGAAACTTTTCTGGTGGAGGGTTTGCAACCTCCCTATCTCCATGAATGTTCCGCAGTATGGCATTAATCTTATCTACTGTATCTCTACAGAGACAAGCAGGTGACGGCACCAAGTTACTGGCTAGATCTTCGGAAGGGTGACATGGCTCATAGTAAGTATGCATGTTTTTAAAGGTATTTTTGAGCAATAAAAACACCTGTAGTGGATGAAATGCAAGAAAGATTAGTTTAAAAACAGACTGTGCAGCATTACAGGCAAAGCAATCATATATTCCTGGAGACAAGCAGGTCCTGCACTAAACTCATGTGGGAGGAGCTTGTGGACACCTGTTGGCTCTGTGGGCAGAGCGCAGGTTATCGAGTGCTGAGCCAAACTTCACGTGGTTTTAATGCTGTCCGATGAGTGGATTTGCATGCAAGTCTACCGCTCCTCCTGTAAGTAACGCTAAAGCCCGTACACCCACGGTAAACCCTCGTCTGCTGGAGATTCCAGCCCTCTGACTGAAGGGACGCACTAGAGTTTAGCTTCAGCATCGATACGGCTTTTCTTAAAGGGGCGGAGGCACCTTTTCATATTCCCAGCATCTGTGTAGCTTAGAGCCAAATGTTTGGACACACTTTTTCATTTATGTTTCTTCTTTAATTCTGTGATTATTTACACTGTATATTCTCACTGAAAGCATCTAACATGCACAGCTGTGAAGTGAAAACCATTTTAAGAGACTTCATCATGAAGCTCATTGAGAGAAGGTTAAGGTTTTGTAGCGCTGTCGACAAAGCAAAGGGTGGATACTTTGAGGATTTGAATATATTTGAGTTGACATGGAGTTATTTAACTGCTGTTCTTTACTACATAATTCCATACATCTTACATCATACATCATAAATTTGATGTCTTCTGTTTGTATCTGTTAGTAGAAAGTAGTAAACATAAGGAAAATTCAAACATTATGAGACTTTCTGGGCCAACTATGATCAGTAAATAGTCTTATTACATCAATTCATATGTCCAACCAGGATACTGACATTTGGAGGCCAGCATCAGATCGGTGCATCCCCAGCAATGATTTTTAAGAAGAATAAATGCATAAATAACAACTCCTACCTTTGGGATGAGTAGCAGCTCTGCATACTTGCTGCAGCTGAGCAGAGCACTCAGAGCCTTCATTGCGCCCAGGTACAGGTAGGACAACTGCACCGCGTGGATCTCCGACTGCGTGACCGCTGTACAGGGAGACTCATGGCTCCTCCCCCCTCCATGTTCATGCCCCCCCTTCTTCCTGCTCCCCTCCGCTGGCGTGTGGGGACTTGGGCTAAAAATACTGTCATTTGCTACATATGAAATCTCACTTTCTGATTTTGAATTGGGTGCTGCGTGTGCTTTTACTTCATCCAAGCTGTGTGAGACTCTTAGATCAGAAGATGGAATATTATTTTGAGAGTCCTTGGTTTCGTTGTGGTCACTGTCAGCTTTGTCATCAGTATTACTCTGTTCTTGTCCGGTTGATGGAGTACTTCTATGTTTTTTGTAATGTCTTTGGGCGCTTAGCTTGGCTGCGTTTTCCTCGTGAATACTGGTCAGATAGGTCAGATCCAGAAGCAAGGAGGCGGTTAGTCCCCGAAACCGCATGACGTCGAAAGGAAGTGGCTCGCATGGGTCCAGGTTGTATAATGGAGTATCACTAGGCGACCAGAAAGTTGGGAAGCTTTAGTTCGGAGGGATTTTTTGGGGAAAAAAGGGAAAGGAAACACAAGGTAAGGGAGAGGGCAGGCAGGAGCAGGTCCACATGCATGATCCAAACAAATTATAATCACAAAATCACAATAATAATAATAGTATATGAAGGTTAGGGCTGCAACTAACGATTATTTCAGTAGTCAACCAGTAAATCAATTATTTCTATTGTACATTGAGATTTTAAAGACGGGGTATCTTACTCCTGTGTATTAACAGAAGTATTAACTGCTAATACATAACATATTTAGATCATCATGTTAACTTTTATTATTTTGAAAATGCTATATTCTCTGAAAGCAACATATTAACATGTTTTATAAGTTTCACTTTCATTTTTTGACGCTCTGAGTCTCCCCTCCCTTTGCTCTCTGCGTTAAGTCACTCCCCCTTCAGATCACTATCAGCGTGCATGCTGCTAATGAAACTACTGCACATCACATTAGGTTTGTCAAGTTGTTGTGTATTATTTTGTATCATGTTTTTGTATATTTATGGAGAATTGTTGTGCAGGAGCATGGGTGACGTAGGCTTGTGGGCTGAGCCCTGGACAGAATCTCACAGCTAACCATAAGGAGGGTTTAAATAGGGCCCAGCAGAGATTGCTAAAATACTCAAACATGCATGGATGATGTCTAAAACCTCTTCAGGCATGTTTTTGATGAGGGAACGTTATAACATGGTAGAAAGCTTCAAAAATGTGATTTTGCATAATACCCCTTCTTTAAATACACCTATCGTCTGGGTTTTAGAGTCTCTAGGATCCAGATAACCATTACGATGAACAAAATATGACTAAAATTATTTTTTAAAGTCGACTAGTCACAATTAGTCAAATAATCGTTGCAGCCCTTTATTGGGGAATAAGCTACAGACATGCAAGTTAAATTGAACATGGAAAAATTACAATGAGATATTAATGTATGAGGCAATAGGTAAGTAGTTACATGATTTAGGGAGGGACAGTAGCAGGTTATGGATAAAAGCTAGGGCTACTCAATGTCATGGGAATACGAACATGTTAAGAAAGAAACTATGCAATGACAAAAGGTGGTTCACGTAATACAATGCAGACTAAATGCATTATAGCAAAGTTGTTATTATATTTTCTACTGTTAAGAGTATGGCAAAATATTATACTCAAAATGTGCTATGGACTGGCAATAAGATAAAAGAAATAAAAAATATGCCTCTTAAAACTACATGGCGTGCAATAGTTAATATTCAGCGTGGGATTAACTCAAGCCAAAATATTGTAAATTCACACCAAACCAGTTAGAACGCTACATTTCTGTTTACAGTGTCTGGTCTTGTAATTTTGTGGTTTTTTGAAGTCCATAAATGCAGTGCTATATAACTTTGTACTAAATAAAAAATATATTTCTAGAACTATAATTGCTGGTGGTAATATATATAATTGGCTAGTTTCATAATGATTTTGCTATGAAACTATATACATTACTTTATCTCTACTACACATTTCTACTATCACCAATCTACCATATATTAACACAGTAATGTACAAGTTAGGAATGCACAATATAACACAATAGAATACAGTCGTGCAGCCCTAATACATGTATTTGGTACCAGTGCTTGATTGTGATCTCTGTCTATATAGTTGTTTTGCTCAAAATCCTTAACTTTTTGAGAGTATTGTCAGCACTGTGCCTCCAATTAGTCACTTTAATCAATGCACAGGGTAAGTCTTTAGTCACCACAGACCTAGTATCTTCATCACGTTTACTGTCATAGATTTACCACATTAACATATATTGCTGTACATGTGTTTAGTGCCAGTACCTGATGGTGATTTCGGCTTCGTCCCACTGCACTTTGGCCGATGTACTTCCCTCTTTCACCACTCCGAGCAGCGTCGCGTGCCTCCCGGTCTGTTTATGCACACACCTCCCTCCCACTCTCAAACCCGCGTCTGCTCCTCCGATCACCGCTAGTACAGGCCAGACTTCGGTACACAGTGTCTTCAAATGATGCTCTGACAGATCTGCTAGTCCATGCTGCCTCCCATGTCTCCCCTTCTCCTCCTCAGGCCTCGTGGGCGTGTCCTGGATATAGGGTTGTCATGACAGCAAATTATAATGTTATGTTTATTGTGAGAAAAACACCACCATTTAAAGGGGCACAATAACTTTTTTCATGGAGGGTCTGCCACCTGCTTGTCTCCATAGGGTTGTTATTGCTTTTGTCTGGAATGTTCCATTGTATGACATTAAACTTCTCCATTTCCAAGCAGACAAGCAGGCAACACCATTAATTCAAGTTATAGGTAAGATCTGTGGAGAGGCAACTCCGCTGCTATAATATAATAATATAATATGCTATAATTTTACTTCCTGATTGGACATAGGCAGTAGGTATGTTATCTAGCAACTATAATGTTAACATGGGCAACAATTTGTCTAAATAACATAATAGTTATGATTAGATGGCAACATTTTTATTTTGTTTTTGGAGAGAATTTTCCGTGGTGACGACAGGTAGAGGTATTCTGTTTTAAAACTCTCTGCTACATCCTTTTTTGTACTTTTTTCCCACAAACTGTCACTTAAATGATGTAAAACTATGATAAACATTTAGCACAGGTACTAACCAAGTCAGAATTAGAAAAACCTGAAAATCTGTCATATGAGCTTTAACCTAATAATCTTGGCATCCTTACCTGAATTTCCTTTTGGGCGTCATGTTCTTCTCTGCTTTGCACAGAACGGCTTTTCTTCAGCCTTTGCCCCACACTGCCGCCGGAGGCAGAGCTGGCACACTCCTTAAAGCACAGTTTGATCTTGTGCAGGCGTTCGATCATGATTTTGTTGATGCGGTGGGTCCAGTGGTCGGTGCGATGGAGGATTCGAATGAGCTGAGTTGTAGCTTCAGCTAAAACTGTGGCCATGGGGCTGCAGACAGGGTCACCAGGGAGCAGGTCCCGAGGAGTGCCGCGCATCTGCATGTCACAGATCTTAACCTAAAAACAAACAAATCAGTTTATAGATACAGGGGAATAAACCATTTTTTACACATTTTATACAGTGCATTATTAGTGTCTTTATATATCTAGGCTATTCCAACTACAGCTTGTTTTTTTGACAAGGTAATAGTAGTAGTAGTAGTATTAGAACATAACATAATCTTTTATTACTTAAAATTTGTGGAGGTCCAAACCTATTCCTCACTTGCCATCACGGAAATGCCAACAACACTAGCATGCTAAAAGTGCGGCAGCCTTACTTCCTGGTTCTTGGACGATTAGAATGCTTTATATACAGTACACAGCGGTCTCATTTTGACCCTAATAGCTGCTTTTACTTTATTACAGAATCGGGTACAGCCCCATTATTTTGTGTAGTTTTTAAATATAACATACATAAAAAGTATACATGAAAATACAATATGGTAGTAGTAATAATTGTGTTTCATCACTTTATCTGGTCAATTGATAGAAAATAGAGAACGCAATAACTGTATTTTACCTTCTCTCCAGGGTTACTGCTGTAGAACATCACACAGGGGTAGAGCTCAGTGGCGTCCACATCTTCAAATGCCAACTTTGGCTCCTAGAAACACACAAAGTATTAAATAAACTGTGTCATATAATGATTTAAAACATCAACAATGTAGTCTACCCCTCCTCTCTCTCTCCTATATCAAATTCTTTCCCTCCTCTCTCATCCCCCGCCTCCTTTCTCCCTCCATCCCCTCCCTCTCTCTCTCTCACCCTCTCTCTCCTGCTCCTTCCTCTCTCTCTCTCTCTCTCTCACCTCTCCATTTTTGCTAAATGAGATGGTGTGTGCTTCCATGTCTAGCACACAGGTGATGTAGTCCCCCTCTCTCTACCTCTCCTCCCTCCCACTCACTCCTTCCGCTCTCTTACCACCCCTCTCTCTTCCTCCTTTTCCTCCCCCTCTCCCATTCTCCCTCTCACCTCTCCGTTCTTGCCAAATGAGATGGTGCGAGCCTCCATGTCTAACACACAGGTGATGTAGTCTCCCTGTGTGAAGCTGCTTAGGGTGAGTGTCTGCTCCCCGTTGTGGTACAGGTTTCCACTGTAGGCTCGGTAAAGCCACATATCCGATGTTGTTCTGTGGTTAAAGTCGTGGACGGGCCATCTGGACACGCCCACACACGTGCCCTCGTTACCACGGTTCTCCTTCACTATGTAGAACTAAGGAACAGACACAGAGGTATTATAACGGAAAGTTGTATTGCATTTGCAATAATGATATAATACATCAACTTTTATAGCGCTTTTATGGACACACAAACAAGCGTTACATTACATGAAAATAAATAAATAAGGTATAGTTATGTGCAAAAGACACTATTAAAAGAAGCACAATGTAACTTTTCTCATGGAGGTTCGCCACTGACTTGTTTCATAGAGAAGTTATTGCTTTGGCTGAAATGTTCCACAGTACAACATTAAATTTATCCCAATAGACACAAGCACCACTGGCTAAGTTAGAGTAAGATCTATGGAGAGGCAAGCCTGCCTACAGTAAGAATGAAGAATGTTTTTTCAAGGTATTTTTGAGCAATAAAAGCAGTTGTAAATGAATGAATGCAAGATAGATAAGTTTAATGCCATACTGTGAAACATTTCAGCCAAACCATTAACATCTCCATAGAGACAATTAGGTGGCTGACCCCTCACCAGAAATGTTACATGGTGCACCTTTAAAGACTATGTAGAAGAATGAAGTCTGGTAAGTAAACCTATTAAATCTGAGCTCTACAAATAAGTTAACCCCCTTCATGCTAGTATCAACTGAATGACAGGTGAATGAAGACAAAAATAAATTATATTTCGATAAAACAGGTAAAAAGAAAGTTGTTAATATTAGTGCAGAAAACCAGTCAGAATAGAGTCTTAGTTGGTCAACTCCAGGGCAGCTATGGCTACAACATCTGGGCCATAACATATCAGTAGTAGTAATTTGTATGAAATGGAGCCTACCTTCCATTGGTAACACCCAGAGGAGATGCCGGTGGAGGCGAGGCCGTAGCCCTTCCCTCCGCTGCCATGGGTCAGGCCCTGTCCGTTCTCCACCACACAGCACTGCGCCTTCTCCGGGTCGAACGACACCTCCTGGATCGGCAGGTTCTCATCCTCCTCCTCAGACTCACCCTGAGGTCAGGAACAGAAAGACAGGCTGTTAGTCTATATACAAGCTTGGATTTTACACTTTACTCACACAAGTTCAGTAAATGGAATAGTATTTTAAATTGTAATAATAACGTCTTCAAATTAATAGATACTTGAATAAATTGTGCTTGTTATGCCACTCATAAAAGAGATACTGATAATTCTATAAAGTTTATCTACACAGAAAATATCTTGGGTGCTAATGACCTTAAAAACACAAACTTGACTAGATTCTACATGTGACTTACTATTTCTGAAAAAACAGAAGGCAAACTATAGATAAAAATACTTATGTGTAGTAGCAAGTTAATGAAACAACAGCATCACATTCTGTTACTAAACCCATTTGATTTACCTGTAGTTTTAGTTCTTGAACTCTTTCTTTAATTTGCATCGAGTGTTTGGCCTGAGCAACTGGAGCCTCCCACATGCAGTCAGACAGCAGAGTGAACAGCCTCTCCACAACCTGAAAAACATAATGAAGATGATTTGTCCTATTATATGCATTAATTAAACTTTTACAACTATTGGTATGTTCTTATAATACAACTTAAAATAGATAAAATATCTCCAGGCCTTACTTGCAATGAAATGTGTTTAAATTACAATTTACAATTTTTCGTCTACCTGTGTCATCTGGTCGTCCTCCATGTTGGCCTCACATGCCGGCAGCACAGCCTCCAAAACGTGCAGAGCCAAAAGTCGAGTCCTCAGGTTCCCCACCAGTGGGACTCCTATAGTGTTCACAGGTAGAGTTGCCAAAAGTATCAAAAATCTGATACTAATCGCTACTAAAACTAGTCATTTGAACAAGTATCAATACTAAAAAAATCATATTCACACGACAGAAATGAACCTTTCCTGATTAGTTTTAGAATGATCTCTTATACATATTAGTCTATGTATAAGATCACATAGACTAGTACACACCCATGGACCACTATGGAACCTACCTGGACAACTGAGGAATTACACAGATATAAGGCCACATGGGAATAGAAAAGAAAGTACTACCATTTAATGTGGAAAATCACATTCTACTGTCTAAATAAAGAGTGTTTTTTATTATCATTGTGGTATCAGAATCGGTATTGAGTATCGAGTCTATTCCGGAGTATCAAAATCGAGTTTGAAACACTTAACACTATTCACAAGGTACAAATGTGTCAGTGTTTCAAGTTATAGACAACACTAAGATCAGTATAATATAATGTTTTCATGTTTTTCTAATTCTGACTTGGTTTGGTGGGATTGTACCTGGGGTAAATATTTATCATAGTTTTACATCAGTCAAGAGGCAGTCTGAGGAAAAGAAGTACAAAAAAGACCAGAAAACTACAAAAATAAAGGAAGTAGTGGTGAGTTCTAAAATGTAAAACCCCTACCTAACCCCTACGTAACAGTAATGGAATTACATCTACATATGTCATATCTGTTGCCCGTGCCCAACCAGGAAGTAAAAAACACAGCAACAACAAAAAACTAGGCAAGATTTGTAGTAAAAATATACTTAAAAATACTTAAATATAACTGTGTTGATTATGTTTTGGTGTAATGAGTAGTCTAGACTCTAATCTGTCATATGAATTTATATGGGTAAAAAAGTCAAACCTGAGGAGCATTTCTGAGCAGCGATATTGAGCAAAACTTCAGTCCATTTGGGGGAGGCCATCTTGGATTGGATGGCTTTAGATGACACCACTCTCCTCAAGAAAACTAAGAAGTCTCCAAGATGTAGCTCAGCTGTATGCTGTCGGCGGAGAACAGCTGAAACAAAGGGGAAAAAATGAGTATAATTGTATGAAATCAAAAAGTTAAGTATGTTTAATTACACTGGCCGATGTCTGAATACTAATCCAATGCTAATTATAACTAGGGTTGTCAAAAGTATCGAAAATCAAATCAAAATCAAATCAAAATATCAGCTACTAATTGATACTAAAACTAGTAGAAACTAGAAACTAAACTAGAAACTAAATACTCATTTGAGCAAGGACCAATACTGAAAAAGTCCCATTCACAGAACAGAAATGAACCTTTCCTGAATAGTCTTAGAATGATCTTGAGCTGTATCTTTCACAAGTATAAGACACATAGACTAGTATATGGAACCTACCTGGACACTGAGGGATTACACAGATGTAAGGGCACATGGGAATACAAAACAAAGTACTACCATTTAATGTGGAAAATCACATTTACTCCAGTTTTAGTAGAGTTTTAGAGTATTACGTTTTAGTGGCAGTAGGAATAATGTAAAAAACACAAACACTTTCCCATGTATTTCGAGGCGCTTTAAAAATGCATTACTGTAACACATTTTGAGTTGAGCTTTATAAGCCTTTCTTTACGCAGTGGGCACTCACCTCTTAAGTCTTTCTTCTCAGAGTCGGTGTGGTCTTCATGTTTGTTCTCTTCCTGGTCCTTTCCTGAGGACAGCTGCCCCACTCCAGCCTGAGACAGCAGGTTTTTGAGCTGGCTGCAGAGAAGGTCCAACAGAGACTGGACCACTTTGGGACTCAACTTGTCTGCATACGTCCTGCAAGAGACATACAATTTCATTTTCAGGAAATGATTGCTCATTCTGTTTCAGACAGTAGAATGTGCTGATGTCCTTTTCTCAGCTGGGGTCAAGAGTCAGGATTCCTGTATTGGCATTTTCAAAGGTATTATATAAAGTACAAAACTTTCTAATTTATATTAGTAACAAGTGGGCATAATAACTATATTTGAAGTGCACTATGTAACTTTTCTGGTTGAGGGTTCACCACCGGCTGGTCTCCATGTAAAAGTCATTGCTTTGCCTGGAATGTTCCACAGTATGGAATTAAATTGATCTATATTACACTTATTCCATTACTGGTGTTTTATAGCAAACAATACCTTGAAAAATACTCTTATTGATCACCTCTCCCTCTACTACAATTAGATTTGAGCTGTAGAAGGTTGAATTATGAACTTCTTTGACTCATTATAGACATAAACTAACTACTTAAGAGTGGCATTCTGTTATTTATTGATAGCAGTTCATATTTTTTAACAATATTGTATATTTAGAATACTTTTTGGGGCAGAATTCTGCTTTATGGTTTGGTTTCAATATTATCGTCTATCATCTATATTTACTTCAACAAGTTATCGCACTTCAAAATGTGTTATCGTGACAGGCCTAACTGCAACCCTATGAATTTTGAAAGACAATTTGAAGCCAAGCTAGATTCACATGACTTGTTGACCTGCACATCTCCCGTACCCTGTGCTGATGGCCAGTATCTGCAGGAGTCTGGTGGAGGCCACTTTGAGCGCGGTGCTGAGCTGGGACACTCCTGGTTTCTGCAGCAGCTGAAGAGGTTGTCCTAACATGGTCTCTGTACCGCACAGCTGAGACAGAACATTCAGGAGTCCACTGGAGATGGCCAAAGATACATCTACAGGCTGATACCGCACGCTCAGGGCAAACACAGTGACCAGCAAGAGGCGCTGCTGAGCTTCTGTAAGACGCAAAGAAATATGAAAATGTTTATACAAGCTGTAACTGGAGGACTGATGATTAAAAACGGCACATATATCAAATACAAGCATAAGATGAGCTCTGCTTCAAATATTAATGTCTTAACACATAACACTTAAAACATAAAAAACAAAACTGGTTCTTTTTAAACGGTTTGCAGTGGTCCAAAGTTATTCCTCATTTACCTTATGTATTCAGAGCATCCTAATTATTCACCATGATGAGTTTATAAGCTAACAACAACTAGCATGCTAACGCACACTTGCGGATTATTGGACAATAAAACACTTCCTAATTAGTTGTAGATAGTAACCAGCGGGCTTATTTTGACTTTAAGTAAGAGCTGCTTATACAATATATCTGTACTGGGGCAAGACAAATTTTGCTAAAATACATGGGAAAAAATCGGGTACAGAGCCTTTAAATACTATAATGGTTTGAAAAGGGCAAAAGTGAAATAATTTTAAGCATTAATAGCGTTATTGTACTGGTAATTAATGGGTAAGAAAATCCTCAAGATGTTTTACAACCTTTGTGAAAATTTGGACTAATTTGTACAATAAAAATCTGTCTTCCTTTAAGTTTCCTGTTAAGTTACAGGAATATAAGTATCTTTTTGTCTAACTTTAAATTGTAAGATCTTGAATATTTAAATGTCTCCAGAGTTGAAAATATAATGACTCAAGAGGAGGACCTGAACAGTCGTGTTGTGTAATTACCTATGTGGTGCTTGTTGGCCTGCAAAGCTCTCTCCAGTGTCACTGAGAGCTGCTGGTAAATCTTATGAACTGCCGTCTGTATCTCCATCTGAAGAGTCCGTTTGGCTGCTTTTATCCCATCCTAAACAGACACAAGAATCATGTGTTACAATACCATAGTAAGTTTGTAGAGAACTGGATAGTAGGGATGAAAACACAAATTTCACGTAACAGTAATATAATAGTATTAAAGGTGCACTAAGTAAGTTTTGCTGGTGGAGGGTCTGCTACCTCTTTAACTCTATGGATACGTTTTTGATACCTGGAATATTCCACAGTATGGCATTAATGCTGTGGTCAAAGCAACTGGGAGGTTGGCTATTTCCCCACGTTCCAGCTGAAGTAACTCGTACGTAAACAATATGGCTAATGCTAAACCGAAGGCTAAAGAAATGTAAATGTTATTTGAATGTATGGGACCAGAATTTTGGCGGATATGAAGTGTATCAACCTCTTGTATAACCTCTTGAGAGCTTTGAGCCATGTTATAATGCTGTTACCTCCTCAAAAACATACCTGGAGTTGTGTTTCATTCACATATATTTGAGTAACCCTTTATTATTAGTCTGTCTACGTCTCCAAAGCTTAAAAATGCTCTGTTCCACTTTGTGATATCATGAAGTGGTAGTTTTCAAGTTAACAGCTACCTTTTACCTTTTGCTTAGTAGAAATTGGCAAAACCAGGGCTGAAGTTATCCACATGATTGTAGTGATGGTGTATCAAGTTTAAAAACACAGTAGAGCACTGTATTACCACTGTATTACCACATGACATCACAAGGTGGAACAGAGTGTTTTCTGTTTGAGAGAAGCACTCAGCCTAAATATACAAGGTTTGTGTGTTAAACATGTGTGAAGGAAACAAAACACTGCTCCAGGTATGTTTGTGATGAATAAACAACATTATAACATAGACCATAAAATGTAAAGTGGGCCCTTTAATGACCAAACCATATAACTCCCTATATTACAAGAATCTACATTTTAACAATATTACTTTTACCTGCCCCCATCTGTATTAAATATTATTGGCCTATAGAAAGTTGGGATGTCATCTGAAACCCAGCAATATAATTTTATTAGTTGGTTGATGTTACATACCTGATAGTGGTGTAACTGCACACTCTCTCTCTTCAGCCCCCCGGTGCCTACAGTGCCTAGACCGAAGCAGCCAGCAAGAAACTGCAGCCGTACGGAGGTGAGGAGAGAGGAGGAGTGGAATGGGCCGGAGCGATCGCTATTCCCCGGAGCAGAGCCCTTTTCCTCCATCCCAGAGATCAGCACCACGATCTGGTGAAGGGCCTCCAGACGCAGCTGCACACACAAGGCAGGGCATAGAACACCACTTAGTTTAAAAGTGGCTGTACCTGATTTTTCTGTGTTGTAGCAATTTGTTTTCCAATTCCATAATGAGATGATGTTATTGATTACATGGTATTCATAAGAGATATCTAAAAGGTATATTTACAAAAATTAAAGTTGATAATTTCTATTAGTGACTAGACTTGCTATATAACAACAAAAATCTGCATTTTAGCAATATCTTAGCGTCTCCCATTTGCATTAAATATTATTGGCCTTTAGAATGTGGTGATGTCATCTGAAACCCGGCAATAGTGCAGTTTTTAAGTGCGTTATCTAAATACCACACATTTTATAGCATATCTTGTAAAACAGGGTCCTTCCCCTCACCTCAGCCCTGCTCTGCTGCTGCTCCATGGCCAGGATGAGCGCCTGGGGGCTGGTGGACATGCTCTCCTCTGGCTCCCTGAAGGCCGGAGCTAAACCCACGTCTCCACTGATGAAGCTCAGCATGTTATCAATGAGCGCGTGGACCCCCAGAGACCGGTTCAGATCCAGGTCAGACTCCTCGTACGAACAGGCCGAACTGTAGCTCCTCTGGCGGCTGAGTTTGGCCCTAAACCAGGACTCTGCCAGAGAGTCTGGAGAGCTGTACAACAAGCCTGAAGGAGAGAGGATAGAGTTTAGATGGTTAAATAGAAATGAAAAAAAAAATGGTGTATGCTTAGGCCTGTCACGATAACAAATTTTGAAGTACTGCACAATATATCACACAAATTGAAATTGCAATTTGAGTTAGTGCAATTATAAAATCACAAAGTCTGCCGTTATTTAGATATCATAATGTCCTCTGCAAAGAACAAAATACATGATTCTTGTATTAGTTTAGCAGTTTCAGCCTTCACTCAAATGTTAATGCTCCTGGAGGTGTTTACAATGTGCACTCTGAACAAACTCCTACTTTTTAAACAAACATTTTAAACATTGCAAAACATATCACAATAAGCAATATTACTTAAACTACTTTATGCCACTTTATGAAACTATCTATATTTGAAAAAAACAAATGATAAAACTTGCCCCATAATTGCATAGACACCGTACACGTGATAATCACTGAGCCCCAAAATATCTTGTTCCATTATTTACTAAATGATATTACTAAAGCCCGATAGAGAAGTGATCGTGACAGGCCTAAATATGCTTTTCTAGAATGCAGTTTCTATTGTGACCTAGACGACTAAATGGTGCGATGGTTGAGGAGCAGTCTGCATGTCTTCTTTGTACTCCAAAGACATGTCTGTATAAAACCAGAGGAGAGTAGGTAATGGTTCTTGCTGTCTGCCTTCTATAAGAATGAATGAATGACACTATGGAAGGAATGTACAATTCTAAAATAATTGTCAATACTGTAGTTAAAGGTGCTGCTGCAAACAAAATGTGTGTGGGCAGCAGCATAGCATAGCTTCTTTAGACTGAGGTATGTTGCATTGTTTTTTTTCAATCTGTGCATTGTTTGGTATATTTACAATAACCATATCACAACTGCATCAGTTTTTATTATTTTTAACTTTATCTAAGGATAAGGTCAAGGTACACTTCATTGTCTCAGGGGAAGGGGGGTGGGGGGACAATTGTCCTCTGCATTTGACCCAGCCTTCAATGGCGCTGAAGCAATCTGTCAGGAGCAGTGCAGAACTCTGGGACCCATCTCCAGATCTTGAGCTAATCTTGGTTAGGACTACCTCAGCTGGAGGATTTGACCTATTATGCATGTTTCAGGTTGAAGGGGGAAACCAGAGTGCCCGGAAGAAACCCACCCAGACACAGGGAGAACATACAAACTCCGCACAGAAAAGGAGTCAAACCTGGAACCTTCTTGCTGTGAGGCGAGACTGCAACCACTCACCACTCAACCGTGGTTACTTTAGGGCATTAAGTGCCCGTTTAGCCAACAATGCCAAACACGTTAAACCCCTGCACATTCATGCTGGTCCTGTCAGACTAGCAAACAGATTTTTTTCTGATCTGACAAATTTTAAGAACTTATTGGGTCAGTTTCACCCATATTACATTAATGTTTCGAAATCCAAACTGTGTATGATCTTAAGCTTAACAAAGCCAGTCTTATGAAAGATGAATGGAGCTATGGGCTAACAACAGGAGAAAACATGCCATCGTTTACTTGCTTGAAGCTCCTCTTGTGTCTCGGGCTCAACTGCCCCAAAAGAAGCAAATAAACTACCACAGTGTAATGTAGAAAAAGAGGACAGAGACACAGGTGTTCTGAGAAAAATGCCAAACAAAACTGTATGGTTTCTATTTGCAAATGTCCATAAGGTTTATTACCTCTTTTCTTGTGTGAGAACGTTAAATCCAGGTCAACATTTCTACGTCCACTCTGAAAGGAAAAACAACCAAGTCCATTTATTTCAACAAAAACAAAAGAAGAAGCAGTGGCAGAGGAGCCCGACAGCCTGACACCTGATAAACATTTTTTTAACCTTTATTTAACCAGGTAAAATATCTGAAAACCAATTCTGAACATGACCTGACCAAGAAACCCTGGCAGGATCCACATAAAGGCAAAAACTACAAAGATAAAAACACAAACATAAAACACACATTTTGTTTCTTTAAAATGTAACAGAACCAGGATAAATCATGATTTTAGCTTATTCCACACGTATTTCTTGGGTAGAAGACATTTAATTGCAATGATTCCAGACTTATAGCTAATACATAAAAGAGTTTGTAGCAGGCTAACAGGATAACATTAAGGATAACATTAAAATGAATAGTGTAGTGTATGAAACAGGTCCGTGTCTCACCAGGCTGTATCCCTCCTCGTCGGACTCAGGCTGGGACAAGTCCGACTCGCTCCGGGACTTCATGAGTCTGTAACTGGGGCTGCTCTGAACTGAGCGGCTCTCTGCGCTCATGCTCTCACTCCTGTGGATAACATGACGAAAAAATGAACTGACTGACTAATGAAACAAACTAACTTTACAACTATAAATACAAAATATAAAGAGAATTGAACTGTTCCAAATATATTTTATGTGCACTTTATTAACGAGTCTGTATTTCTTTCTTGCCCCAGTACAGATATGTTGTATAAGCAGCACTTGAGGTCAAAATAAGGTTGCGGTGTATTGTCTGCGTCTAAAGCATTTTACTGTTTGAGAATCAGGAAGTGTGTGGTGAGCATGCCAATTGTTATTAGCATTATCGTGACGGCAAAACTCCACATTGGCCTCTGAAAATTGTGAAAAGTGCTTATAAACTCATCATGGTAAATAGGATGCTCTAAATGCATAAGGTAAGTCAAGAATGACTTTGGACCACTGCAAACCTTTTAAAATGAAGACAGGCTTTAAACTTAACTGTGTGAGAAATATTTAGTATAAGCTAAGACTAGCACTTTCTATTAGGGCTGCAAGATTAATCATTATCAAATCAGAATAGCAATTTGAGCTGTCATTTTTGAAGCACCATCATTTCCTCCACAAACTCTCCAACAAAATCTCCTGTCTTATTCTGCATAAAAACTGCTAACCCTATAGTTTACAGTTTATAGTTGAACATGTTCTGAAAAACATGTGATTCTTTTTATCAATTCTCCTGAACGCAGAATCCTATTATTAAAACATAAATCATGCTTGTCAGAAAAATCACAATCATTCAGCCCTACTTCTTATGCATTTGTCCCTTCAGTGTAATAAATGACTGCATTAGCCCCCATTATCTTCACCGTGTCATGTAGCTGAGGCAGTCCTGGGTTCCTGGTGTGGTCTGATTCTGGTTCTCCTCTGGGTTCTGTTTGGTGAGTTCCCCCAAGACTGGACTGACCCCCAGGATGAGCAGAGCACAGCGGTGGACCACACAGTTACAGGCTGCAGTGTACAAGTCTTGCCCCTCAACAAGAGACCCACTGCCCCGACGGCCCTCCTGAGAAAGAGTAATGCAGTGATATAAGATAATTGTGAAGGAGCATTGTAATTTTCTTTTCTATACAAGTTCAGTTCATCTAGGCAAATTAAATACTCTACAATATCATTAGATCAACTAGATTTTTTTCTTTCTTTTTCATTCCACATTCCAAATAAAAAATACAACCATTATTCTTTAAAGAGGGGGTATTTTACTTCTATAGAGTATTAAGTGCAAACACATAACATATTTAGAACACTGTGTAACCTTTTATTGTTTTGAAAATGCTTAATTTACCAAAAACAGCAAACAAAATCTTACAGTTAACTGTAAGGAGGG
>KN469580.1:2500-17961 GCA_000787095.1 Periophthalmodon schlosseri
CTTTCCCTTTCTTTTTTCTCTCCCCCATTCACCTTCTATCCCTTTCTCCCCTCTCCCTCTGTCCCTCTACCCTTTTTCTATCTCCCCTTCTTCTCCCCCTCTTCTCTCTTTCTCTCTCCCCTCCATCTCTCTTTCCTTCTCTCTCTCTCTCTGTACATAATCAGAATAGTTTGCACGTGTGTGGGTCTCACGTTTAGTGCTGCAGCAGCAGGAGAGGTGCAAAGGATGATGGGAAAATCTCAGGCTTAATTCAGTGGAGCAGAGTGAGGCCTCGGGTTAAATCCACAAACTCCAACAAAACACTTTACACTCGCATCAGTGCTGACAGGTTCTCACGCTGCCCCCAAGTCCTGGAAAATATATAGGGTGGTAACTTTTCTGCTTGTTTCCATGGAGATGTATGTTATTGCTTTGCCTAGAATGTTCCAGAGTGTGGCATTAAAGACCTGATTTTTACTGTCTTTAAAGGGTGAAAAACAGAACTAGTTCATTTTAAACGATTTGCAGTGGTCCAAATTTATTCCTCACTTACCTTATGCATTCCAAGCATAATTATTCACCACAATGAGTTTATAAGCACTTTCTCAACTCTCAGAGACCAGAGCAGAGTTTTGCCGCAAAGCAAACAACAACTAACACGCTAACGTGCACTTCCTAATTCTCAGACAGTTAAACACTTCATAATTAGATACAGACAACACCCAGCAGACATATTTTGACCTCAAGAGCTGCTTATACAATATATCGGTACTGGGGCAAGACACATTTTGCTCAAATACATGGGAAAAATACAGGTAGCCACTCACTATAAAAATCAAATTTTCAAGCTATGTTTTTAGCAATAAAAACACATGAAATTGAATAAATGAAAGATACATTTAATGCCATACTATGGAACATTCTAGGCAATGCAGTAATCTATTCTAATCTATACCACAATTGTTTTATCTCATATTGAGTCATCACAAATTTTGATTCAGTTTATTATTAAAAAAATATTCATATTCCTTCCCCAAAGTCTGACCTCTGCTCCAAACCACATGCTTTCACTGACAGAGGATTGGCTGTGGAGCTCTTCATTAAAAATGGCTGAATCTTGATTAAAATGTGTGTTTTTGCTCCTCCAGGTTGCAGTTCATTGATGACCTCTCATACGAAGATGTGAAGAAGTGCTACAGAGGCTCCGTATGTAAAAACACACACTATCTCTCTATAGTCTTCATATTTATTAAAACTAGTGAAAGAGCAGATGGTAATATTAGATGGTCATTTTCAGCACAAATATCTTTTGTGCTGAAAATGACATTATACTGAGTGATTATTTATATGATTGTGGTAAGGAGTATCAACCCTTTTCCCGTAGTATTAGTATCATGACTATTACTACTGTTTTCAATATGTCTCCCACCTAACCTGTATTAAAGATGCACTATGTAACCTTTCTTGATGTTTTTGCTTTGCCTGGAATGTTCCATAGTATGACATTAAGTGTATCTATTTCCATGGAGACAAGCAGAAGCCACATGGCCAAGTTACAGGATAGATCTGTGGAAAGGCAAGCTTGCTCAAGGTGTTTTGGAGCAATAAAAACACCTGTAATTGAGTAAATGTAAGATGCATAAGTCTAATACCATACTGTGGAACATTCCAGGCAAAAGTATTAATATCATGGAGTCAACCAGGTGGCAGACCCTATACTAGAAAAGTTACATAGTGCACCTTTATCCATGTTGGAACACATACACTTCAGGCTAAACGTGATGCTAGCTCCTCGTGCACAATAACAGGCCTCCCTCAGTGTTCAAATGGACCATAACATGTCAGCAGGAGTCCTTTAAAGTCTGTGTAAACCCAATGCACAAGTTTCCTCAGTCTGTCTGGTCTCCACATAAACGCCCTCTGACCCAGTTCAGTGAAAACAAGCAACGTATTGGGAAGAAAAGCTCAGAATGTATCTTTATAGGTAAAATGCAAGGCACTGTTCAAATATATTTTTGTCTTCAACTTGAGTGTCAGCCAGAACACCACTTTTAGGGCCAGGCGTAAATAAAGGAGCAGACAGTGAGGAGCTGGTTCGAAAGGTCTTTAGTGTGTAACTTTAAAGTATGGTAACAGAGTGCATATTAAGTCTATGTTACTGCAGAGGAATAAGCAGAAAGACTGAGCTAAGCGAATAAACAGGAGCAAAGGCAAAACGCATTTTAGACTTTAAGCTGTATTGATCCATCAGGAAATGACTTACAGTAGCTCAGTAACATGGCTACAGTTGTAGCCTACAGTTTTAGTTTATGTAAATAAAGTGTAGCAATTACAATTACTATGTTTAAAAAGTAGAATTCAGAGCATTAACATTTGAGAGAGGAAATTTAATGAACTGCTAAATTAATACAAGAATCCCAATCATTTCAGAACATGTTGTACTTTTGAGATTTTTGTATGAAAAGACAGGAGGTTTAGTTATTTCCAGAGGAGCATTACCATGGCAGCAAAACACCACTCTGGACTCTGAAAGTTGTGAAAAGTGCTTAGAAACTCATTGTGGTGAATAATTAGGATGCTCAGCGCAGATAAGGTAAGTGAGGAAAAACTTTGCACTGCAAACTTTGTAAAATGAACTACTTCTGTTTTTCATTTTTAATTATCAGTTGCATAAAAATCATGTGCAATAGCTAGTTAAACAACAGTCCCCTTGCTCCTTCCAGTGTTTTATATCCAGTTTGAAGCAGTGTTTAGTGGGTCAGGACTCCATAACAAGCCTCTGCGAGTGTGTTTTTGACCCAAATAGTTCAAACACTGAAGCCTGGTCCTGAGCTGGTCTTTGTTGCTGCAGACAGGAACAGGAAGTCAGACAGAGACGGGTGGACAGAGCTATTTGTTATTTAGACCAGATCAGTGTTTGGCTAGTCATGTTTGATACAGGTATCACAATTAAAGGTACAATAAGTTTCTGGAGCGGACATGTCACCTGCCTGATTCCATGGAAATAAAAAGTTAAAACCATACTTCGGAGCATTCTCCCTGGTGATATGTTTTATGCCATACTGTGGATTATTATAGCCATAGGAACAACATTTCCATGGAAACAAGTTACATACTGTGGTTTTGAAGCAACAAAACAGGTGCCAGATCAGTGGTTGTCAAACAATTCACACCATTAGATCTAAACCAGGTTTATACTTACCTTTGCTACAGTAGTTCTAAACATCTCCATGGAGACAAGCAGCTGTGCCTTTAGTTTAGCTTCTAATTGTCAATGTTTTAGTTCAGAATAAACGGAATTATCAATGAACCAAATAGTCTGGACATCCCTGTTTGTCACACAGAACAATTCATTTGGTCAGTAGATTTGGCGTCACTCATTTGCTCCCTATCTGATCCAGTTAGTGCTAGCCTTCTTCTCTCAGTTTTAAATGACTGAACCCTGGTTTCCATAGTAACATCACTCACCCTCCAAATGCTGCATTGTGATTGGTCCAAATCTCTTGAACACTGCAAGGTTTTTGTTAATCTGCAACATTCGTAAACAGTGTTAGGTTAATGCTACTGCTAACACAAGCCTCTTATGTCCCACACTGGGGTCTTAAATAAAACCTCACTGAAACAAAGTGCACTTACTGTAATATAACCTTAAGGGATAAAGCGATTATTCAGGTGGGTTTGGACTGAATTGGTTCAGCTCACGGGAGAAACAAGCAATTTGTTTTTTAGTTGTTTCAAAAATAATACAGTTTTATAAATAAAACTGCCTTTGAAAGCCTTGACTATTTACATATAGACAGTATATCTGTCAAATAAACTTATTTAAAAGTGTTTAAAATGTGTTATTATGTTTTGCTTAATTACATGACTATATGTTACTGTTTTCTGTTACAGACGGTCAGTAAATACAACTCTCAGTATCACAAACTCTTCCAGACTGTTCCCAAAGAGGAGATCCTCATGAAAGGTACGCAACTCTACTACTACTACTACTACTACTACTACAATAGTACTCCTACTAGTACTATAACTATTACTACTGCTACAAATATGGCTATTACTACTACAACTACTACTACACAAATACATTTTCACAATAAATGCCCCTTAAAGAAATTGAACGATTAATGTGCCCTTTTCTGGTGGAGGGTAGCCTACGCCTACTGCTTGTCTCCATGGAGATGTCATTATTTTGCATAGTATAGTACGTTCCAGAGGTCAGATACATGAAGAGGTGATTTCACTTACTATAATGCATGTTTTTCAATGTACTTCTGAGCAATAAAATAATCGCATAAATGCTAATGCTGTGGAACATTCCAGGCATAGCAATAACATAGCTATGGAGACAAGCAGGTGGTGGGCCCTTACCAGAAAAGTTACATAGTGTACCTTTAAATGATTAAATCCATTTAGTGCCCAAATTTTACATCTAAAACCCAAACGTTTATAAATGTATTCATCTTTCTTGTACATATTTTTTCCAGTTTACTCTTGTGCCTTGCTGCGGGACATCCTCCTTCAGGGACGCCTGTACATCTCTAGACATTGGCTGTGTTTTTATGCAAACCTGTTTGGAAAAGACATCAAGGTGAGAGGCTAAAACCTGAGGATTTTTATTTATTTACTGAAGTAATTTCTTGTTCTTGTTTATTAAAAATACATAGCTGTACCTTGTATATCAGTAATCTTTGTTTGTTGCTCTAGACCAGTACACTTCATTACATAAACCAAGGCTGAACCAGGCTTGTATCAGGACTATATAAGATCTAAACCAGGATTTAACGATGACTAAACCGTCGGCCAAATCAGATGTAAACAAGAAGTACGCCGAACCTGAAATTAAGCTACTAACTCAGCACCAAATCAAGACTAAATTAGGGCTAATAATATTTTTAATATTAACGATTAACCCAGGTTTAAACTAGTTCTATACTGAACTGGATGTAAACCAGGACTAAACCAGGTCTAAATCAGGACAAATATAGATCTAAACAAAGTCCAAACCAAGACTAAACCATTGCACCACCTGACTCCTGAAGTCATTGATTTGTCTGTACATTTATCACCTCCACATAGTGTGGCTGACTTCCACCTAAACATATGTATCCTTAAATGTTCCTCTGCTCAAATGTTTGTGTTGGGTCTAGACTTCTGTTTGTCCAACTTTAGTCCAGAGTCCAAATTTGGGGCCACATAACGAAAATAAATAGATGTAAAATGGATTTCTACAGTGGATGAAAAAAGTGAACATTGCACAGCAAGATGAATTCTCTTGATATTTGTGAGTTCACAAACTCATGAGAATCTGGTCCAGATCCCACCCCGATCCACCAGTGATTCAGACCAATCACACAGCAGCACTGATGTTTGTGCGGAAGCCAAACATTAATCGCCCAAATGAACAAAAACAAACATGGCCACGCTGACAGCCGTACTTCAATCTATTTTAGCCTAAAGACAGAAGGTAACGCTTTGTGCATTTGTGGAGGGAAGGATGTGTGCTTTTTTTTTTTTCTTGTTGTGACGCTTTGACCAATCAGATCAAATATTCGTCATGATGTTCCTCCTTTTCCCAAAGTGACTTTGAGCGTCTGGAAAAGTGCTATATAAGACTAATGTATTATTATTATTATTATTATTATTATTATTAACCTTTTGTATTTCTGTGTATTGAAGGTGTGTATCCCTGTGGTATCTGTTCGTTTGGTGAAGAAACACAAAACTGCAGGACTGGTTCCCAATGGTCTTGCCATCACCATAGATACGGGTCAGAAGGTCAGTTCTTAAGGTCCCAGGTTCAATTCCCGCATGGGGATTCTCTGCCTGGAGTTTGCATGTTCTTCCTGTGTCTGCGTAGGTTTCCTGTGGGTGCTCCATTCTGTACTTTGTTCTATACTTTACGTACATTACATATTATTTTGTGTAATGAGGAGGATTTGGAAACAGTGCAAGTATTTTGTTAAAGGTGCACTATGTAACTTTTCTGGTGGAGGGTCTGCCATCGGCTTGTCTCCATAGAGGTGTTTTTGGTTTGCTTGAATGTTCCACAGTATTTCATAAAATGCATTTATTTTGAATTCATTCAGTTATTGGTGTTTTTATTGCTCAAAGAATACTGCATTCTTACTGTGAGTGGGCTCACCTCTCCACAGATCTGACCTGAGACAAGTTTAATGTCATACTGTGGAACATTCCAGCAACGGAGGGAAAAAAAGCTTGCATAGATTTGTACCCAAACATAGATTTGTACCCAAAGTTACTGTTGGTGCACTATGTAACTTCTCTGGTAGAGGGGTACACCACCTGCTTGTCTCCTTGGAAATATGAAGAATGTTTCTCAATATGCCATTAAATACATCTATCTTGCTTTCATTCAATTACAGGTATGTGTATTGCCCAAAATACGTCGAAAAACATGCATTGTGAGTAGGATCGTCTTTCCACAGATCTGACCTGTAACTTTGGTCTGGTGGTGTCATCTCCTTGTCAAACATGCAATGTAAAAACTTCTCCATGGAGACAAGCAGGTTACAGACAATTCATCCTAAAAGTTACATAGGGCTTCTTTAAAGGGAAATTACAAGTAAAAAGTACTTTTTGAAGTGAAGATGAAAATGTTAAAGGTGCACTATGTAACTATTCTGTTCTGTTCTCTCCATGGAGATGTTGTTGCTTTGCCTGGAATGTTCCACACTATGGCATTAAATAAGTCTAACGTTAATGGTGCTTTTATAGCTAGAAAAATCCCTTGAAAAACATGAATTCTGTGAGTGGTGACACATCTCCACAGCTCTGCCTGGTGGTGTCACCTGCTTGTCTCCATGGAGAGTGAAGTTTAATGTCATACTGTGGATCATTCCAGGCAAAGCAATAACATCTCCATGGAGACGAGCAGCTGTGGCAGACGGACCCTTCACCAGAAAAGTTTCACAGTGCACCTTTAAGATGTACATGTTGATCTGTTCCCACTACTGATGGGAACAGTTTGCCTTTTATACATTTTTCTGTGTGTGTGTTGTGTTTCAGTACGTGTTCGTGTCGCTGCTCTCCAGAGACAGTGTGTACGACGTGCTCAGGCGGATCTGCACTCACCTCCAGGTCAGACACAGGGACTGGACAAGAAACTGAAATATAGCTAATTGAAAAGATAAATTGCCATTATAATTGCCAGATATAATTAATTGCCAGATTGTGCAGAGAAAAGCTATTGATACTTGCTAACTGTAGGCACTGGTCTGTCTGAACCTCTGTTTTAAGTTAGACTTTAATCTGTGCTTTGTTTTAACACAATCTAGTTGGAGTTACAACAAGTGAGTTGATTTTGTAGTGGTAAAGAAGATCCTCTCAGATAACATTACAGTCACAAGCTAGCTAGCATTAGCCAACAGTTTTTCAGTTAGTCACACTCACATTTTTGTTGAAAAGCAAACTCTTAAACAGGACCATGAACATTGATCACAGGCTCCTGAAAATTTGATTTTTCTTGAGTTTTCAGTACAAACCTAGTTGTTTAAATATGGAACTTGTTGTTATGTATTTTTAACTTAATTACATGATGCATATTTATGGGTTTCAACTTCCTGTAACATCATTGAGGACTTTTTCTTATTCAAATTATGTAGTTTATAGGTAACTGTCCTAATTTTTCAACATTCTGTCTGGATAGTAATTTGAGCATATTTAATTTTCATAACATTTTTAAACCTTCTAGTGATGACACAAAATGTAAATATTGTCTGATGGCTGCACAGATGATTCATTGTTTAAATGGCACGTGTGTTTATGTGTTTTTCAGGTGAACGGGAAGAGTCTGAGTCTGAAGCAGTATCTGGAGGAACCCAGTTCATTGTCAATGGTAAAAATGTACTATTCAATTCAGTTGTGTACTGCTGCAGAAAACTGAAATTTCACTAAACTACATAAAAACTAAATCAAAACAAATCATAATGACTAAAACTATTACTAAAATTACAGACATTTCGATCGACTAAAACATTTATAAATATTTTTGTTGAGTAACAATAAATGAAAGGAACATGTGGAAACAGTTCCACTTTTCTGTCCCAAACTAGACAAAACAACCAAACCTATGAGCCAAATATGAATAGTTTTGTTTTTTTGTTTTTTTACATCAACAGTAATCTTTCAAATTGCAAGATTCCACATGAACAGGTTAACTAAAACTAATATAGGTTTAGTTGATTAAATTAGACATTTTCATCGTATCATCACATCAATTAACACTGAGCAAAAACTAAAAATATTTCTTGACTAAAACTCAAAATCATTTAAATCAAAAGACTAAAAGGAAAATGTAAATTTCTTGGCAAAATGAACACAAATTCTGCATATAATAGTATACTGCTGAAAATGTTAAATACTTCTTTAGATGCTTCTGACATTAAAGTATCATTAGATATTGGTAACACCCTCAGTAATCCACACAAGCCAAGAAGTCAGATGAAATAAGATCTTAAAGGTGCATTGTGTAATTTTTCTGTTCTGGTAGGGGGTCTGCTACCTATTTGTCTCCACTGAGATGTTATTGCTTTGCCTGGGATCATAATGACAAAAACTATGACTAAAAATGTATATTTTAGTTGACTAAACTTACTGACATTTTTGTTGAATAATAAAAACTAAACATAAATAAATGGAAGGATTGAATGGAGTCATTTCTGTCCCAGAGCCCAAACCAGATTATAAAACTAATAAAAACAAACTCAACATCCAAGGAACAAATCTGTGCGTGACCCATGAATCAATGCAATACAATTTATCATAGTTTAAATTAAAAATACATTATCTTGTTGATTAAAACTATTATGGATTTACTGGACAAAATGAGCATGACATTTTCATTGACTAAAACTAAAAATATTTGACTGAATCTTGACTAAGGTCATTTTCACACGTTAGTGGCTCTGTGGAGTGACCTCACACTAGATGCACACTAGATTTAGTTCTCTACTTTACTTTTGGGTTGGCCTTGTTCACACACACTGCACATCATTCACCTTATTTTAACTTATTTCTGTGACAATGCACTTCAAGGGACAGAGTCCCATAAATAGACCATGAGGACTGTATGCACTGGTGGCAGAGGAGAAAAAGGTTTTTGAAGGACACACAGACAGACCCAGGCTCACCTGCACAGACAGAGGCAGGAGGAGACAACTGATATTAAGTTGTTCAATTGTCAAATGAACATGTTAAACAGCCGCTCTGCAGCATCCATTCATACAAATATATGTGATCTGAACGTTTTTTTGCCCAATTCCAAGCATTTTTACTGTCACAACGGATTGCGTAGGTCGGCCCGAGATCGGCCGCGTTCTTACAGCTCCGAGACCTCCTGTTTCAAGCGCTCTCGTACTGCCGTTTACTGCGGTCCAGAATGCGACTGTTGCGTTTACACCAGCTCAAGCCACCGCTCTCGGAGCGAATGCTCTTTTATATCGACTTAACTACTGGCAGTGTGAAAACAATGTAAAACCCAACATCATTGTAATCAAAAGTCTAATAATAAAACTAAATGTAAAATTTTTGTCAAAACTTTAACATTGAAATAAATCAAAATAATTCTATCCCAGATCATTTAAAGGACGTTTCTGTAGCGAGAGGGTGACTAAGCTGTGGACGAGCAGCAGAAGAAGATGGAGGGTGTTTTTGTGTCTTAATAAAACCAGCGCTTACATAATGAGAGAGGCAAAGAGGGTCTCCACAGTAATGGTCTCCAGGAAACAGCCAAATATTCTGCTTACATCATCACTCTGCGCCAGACATGTGTTTGTGTTATGAAAGGGGTCAAAAACCTTAAGGAATATACTTTTTCAATGAGATGTGCAGTTTACCAGTTAAATGTAATGTTAGGTAACTGCCATAGGGATCTACATGTCCCACTTTTTTATTGAAGCCTCATGAACTGTATAAAAAAGTGAGATTTACATTGAAAATTATATTTTCTGGCAAAGAAATCAAGACTTTCTGGGTCTACTGTCATTCTGGATTGCAAAATTTTGTCACCTTTTGCTATTCCAATCTCGCTCTGTTACCTTTGACAAAAACAAAAAATCTATGAGCTTTAATTTCCTGAGTTCGTCCCTCCACATTCAAAAACATTCTTTTGTACTATTTGAGGTGGCTTCCATATACAGTACATTGACAATATGAAATGTTTTGTGTTTTGTGCAGGATGAGTTTCCGGAGGTGCTCAAATGGAGGAGGGAGCCGTCTCTGTCAAACGTGTCGTCGTCACTGCCGGATCTTTTGGGAAACTCTGCTCCAGGACTAAGCCCCGCCCCCACTGTCTTCAGCACGCACACACTCACTGGTCTGTACATGTATCATATAGGAATTATAACATTACATTATTTTACAGATGTGAAAATGTGATATTCTGAAAAAAATTGTCTGAAATATTGTTAAAAAATGACATTAAAAGCTTGGTCTGGGAGCCAAATTTGGCTCTTAGACCAATTTTTCTTGGCCCTCAAACCTTATGCTTCACTGACCCACATGATCCTAGGCAGTACTTTGTACTGCAAATTAAGTAGGATCATAACCTCAATAATAGACATTGCATTGGGATACCATCGGTCAGACACAATGTTTTGTTGCTGTAGCTTGCTAACAAATTGGCGGGAGCTACATAGACCTTTGCTGCTTTTAAACACTTGATGTGTTCTGTGAACTGAATTTGAACTCATAAACATATATGCTAATCTAATATCTATATAAATAGGATATTTTTCACACTTAGGGTTTCCTTAGAATTGGTTTCATAAATTTTTATTTTGTACACAAACGCATCTTACTTGTTCCAAACTTCCCCCATAGTTGAAATGTAAATGTTTATTCATTTATTCTAAATATTTCCTTTTATATTGTGTGTTCTCAGACAGCAGCCTGGAGCCAGAGAAGATCCTCCTGAGTGAACCAGTGCCTGAACTAGGCCACACTGAGTACCAGCTCCTCAAGCTCTTTGTCCTGCTGTGAGTGAACTGCAGCACATTATGTATTTAATTATATATTTATCTATAATACACAATACCCCACAAACTGAACAGTAACACATCTCTCAGAATACACAATACCCCACAAACTGAACAGTAACACATCTCTCAGAATACACAATACCCCACAAACTGAACAGTAATACATCTCTCAAAACAGTCTGTGGAGATTCAGAAGAGATCATTGTTAGCCTGTGCTGCCCTCTGGTGGTCTTTGTGTAACTCTGTCTCCTGGTGCAGAGTGCTGGTCCTGGTGTTGTCCTCCTGTTACTTGGCCTTCAGAGTGTGTCGTCTGGAGCAGCAGCTCAGCTTCCTCAGCAGCCAGCCCCCGCTCAGAGAGAGGTCAGAACTAGAACTGTTTGTCATTTCCCAATTTAAGTCATTTACCAAATTTGCATCAGTCATGCTAGTTGTTAGCTAGACTATATTTTCGTTATTTTACTCTCCACAAACGAGTCGTCAGGAGCCTCAGTTTGCCTTTAATGTAAGTTAAAGCATCTGGATACGCGCCTTTGAATTCTGACGCAAATTCGGTTCTGACTCAAAGTGTGAAATCACACTACTTACATCAGCCCAGTGAAAGATCAAAGGTCAGAGAGAGGTCAGAGCTATAACTGTTTAAATCAGCCCAGATATTTTACAAGATGCATTCTAGCTGTGTGCCACAAGGTTTGAGTTTTCAAAATTCACACTCCGGACGTAAATTTCTATTTCATTTTTCCCAATAACCACAAGACCTATAGTTTTATTTAAAGTCTATTTCTGAAACTTTATAAATCATATATTTATTAAAACATTTTGCAGAATCTTGAGTTTTAAACATGCTTTTTGGACTTAAAACAAATGTGTTATGGATATTAATTACTACATAGCTGATTAGCCTCTGTGATGCCTTTGGACTCTTAATATTTCAATTTTTCGAAAACTCCATGGGAAAAATGAATGGAAAATTGACTTATTGAACCACAGCAGACTTGAAAGTGTTTGAGTCCCTCCTCTTCCTGAATGATATCGATGGAAGCCATCTTAGATAATGAGTAGAACTCAGTTCAGAGTGCTACACGTATCAGTCTGGCGTTAAACAGGTTACCTCCTCTAGGGATGGAACAATAAACAGTAATCATAACAGTAATATCGTTAATTGTGATAAAAAGGGTCGACACTAATCGTTCGTGGGACGTTTTATATAATCATGAGAATCGCCAACAAAGATCATGGCCATTATGTCACCAGAATGTGCAGAACAAACCTACTTCTCCTGATGATCTCTTCTTGATCATTGTTGTTGTTGTCACCTATAAAGTGCAAAGTACAATACTATAACAGTTGTTTAAATTTGGAACCTATTCATAATATTACAGTTATAATGATTCATATCCATAACATTTTTAAACTGTCAGCAACTTTAATAATTATCATGATATAATTGTTAATCGCAATTATTTTGCCCATTTTCACTATTGTCCCATGCCTCCCCATCTGTTTACAGTAAATATTATTGGCCTATAGAATGGTGTTATGTCATTTGAGTCCCACCAACATAGAGTACTATTTTGTTTATTTTGTCCAGGTGCGGAGAGGTGCCATGCTGGTTGGCCAATCACAAAACAGGAACCTGACTCAGAAGCCAATCAGAGCTGAGCTACTCACCTGACTTCCTGTAGACTTCCTGTTTGAGAGCCGAGTTGCACATATTTGGAGAAGATGACGTCTGCTGCTAGCTCCGCCCCGCTCCCGGTTACGCAGTAGTGCACATCACAGATGGAGAGAAGTGTAAAAATATTTTGATGGAAAAAATACTGTGTTTTAGATTTTTATAGGCAATGACTAACCCATGTATCACTGATAAATGTGTTTGTCATTTTTAGGGCATTACAATTCATTATTGTTTTAATTTACTAGAGAACAGCTCAAAATCCAGATGCTTTTTAAAAATGTATCAACTGTAATTTATGTGGAAATTTTGCAATGACTAAACACCACTCTTGGGCCTTCAGGAATTTCAAAATGAAAATTAAACTTTGAATGCAAATTTAAATAATAATATAATGAACAAAGAGGTATTATGTTAGCATAAAATGCTGTGTAAATTAGTAACCATGTAAATATAGAATTACTTGAAAATTAAGTCTTTCTAAGATTTATATTTATTTGTTTTTGTTTTTATTTGTTTTTACAGTTTTTAAAGGATGTAAAAGTTACATTAATCAAGCAAAATAAGAAATCTTTCCGAGCTTTTCAAATAGAATGTATTTGGAGTACAATTTGGAGAAGCAGGCGAATGCCACTTCACAAGAGGCAGATAGGAGCATGCAAATGCAGTTTAGGAGTGATTCTTTAGATGGTTCATGAACATACCACAATCTCAAACTTTAGGACACAAAGCAAAATTAATTTTAAGTTACTCAACTGTTAATAAGGGCATTTCCCAGAGCAGATGCACCCTTTGAGTTAAACATGTTTGCGTGTAATGTCGATATCAAGGTAGCAGGGTTGCAGTAATAAAAAATTTCTGCTCAGCTTTGGGCGCCCCCTACAGGGCCCATCTGTTTATGGCGAAACACCTCTGGTTATAACTGTTTTTAACTTCAATCTACAGTAGGGTTGTCAAAAATATTATAAATCAGATATTAATCTATACTAAAACTAGTATTGAAACTAGATTTAATTTGAGCAAGTATCCATACTAAAAAGTCACATTCACAGGACAGAAATGGACCTTTCCTGAATAGCTTTAGAATGATCTCCACTATGGATGACTAAGGGATTACACAGATATAAGGCCACATGGGAATAGAAAAGAAAGTACTACCATTTAATGTTGAAAATCACATTCTACTGTCTAAAAAAAGACCATTTTATTTATTGTGGTATTTGAATCAAGACTATTCCTTAGTATCGAAATCTATTTGAAATTTTAGTATCCAACACTGCTGCTCCAATCCCTTCTACAGAGCCACACATAGAACTGCCCCTTTAAACCTCTCTCCAGCCTTTATTTGTATATTTAAGTGCCAAACAGGAGATGGTTTCATGACTGAATGTTGTAAAGATTATCATTATTGATGGGCAGGTTGTGCTGAGTTTGCCTGGTTTCTTGCTGTAGTGGAGTGTCTTAAGTGAAATAAGATGGATGTATTTAATGTGGGGAAGTTGGAGTAATGTTTTTGGATGTGTTCCTGTGAAAAATGTGAAGAGGAGGTTGTATTGTAAATGTACTGTAAACTGTAACATAAAGAGCTCACTAAGTTCATTTGTCCTGTCTTTTTAGTTGTAGTAGTTGTAGTAGTGGTTCTAGTACTAGTGCTAGCAGTAGAAGTAGGAGGAGTATAAAGTTAAATGAAATTAATACAAAAATATGTATTAACTTAAACCAACTGTATGTAGCCTGCGTTCTTTAAAAAGTACTACAATCACAACTGGACCTGGACTGCCAGTGCCTAAAAACCTGCAGTTTTCCTCAGTATATGGACAGGTCATGTCTCGTAGCAAGGCAAGTTTATTTGTATAGCACAATTCGTACACAAAGTAATTCAAAGTGCTTAACAGAATAAGAAAGACATTCAAATTACAATACAACAAATCAAAACATAAATAATCACAAATAATCATCGTAAAATGAACATTAAAAGAGAATAAAAACCTTTCAGTCATATGCACAGCTAAACAGAACTGTTTTGAGCCTGGATTTAAACACTGTCAAAGTAGAGGCCTGTCTCACACCTTCAGGAAGATTTTAGACAGGTTTTAGCTGCATAAAACTTAAACGCTCCTGTGAAAGCTCAGAACCTTCAGAATTCACTCAGAGGCTGCACTAGCACTAACTCATGATTGGCTGCACATGCTGGGGTTTAGGTAGTAATGAGTCCTTTTAGGTCTTAATCAACTGGATTTCAACATTGAAACTGGAAACCCCAATGATAGACTCATGTGAGGCACATTCTGCTTTGTGATTGGATAATTGTCTTGAGAACAACAAATTGGCCCCATCATGTCCAATGTTTTTGTAATTAAGAATAAGTCTATATTGCAGTTGTTATCAGTAAAAGTTTTATTTGTTTTGAACATTTTTGCCTCGTATATGTGGACACAAACAGGACAAATTCTTACACAGACCTATAGTTCCTTTAATATTACCAACCAAACCACAACTATTTGAGTTAAAATGCTTTGAATTCTAAATATAATCTTGTTTTGTATATCTCCATACCAGATATGTTTAATGCTTTCAGCATAGGTTACTTGCTTACTTTATATTTTAAAATAAAACAGTGGAGTAAGAAAGAAAAAGAGATGGAGGACAGGTCAGAATTCTATGGTGGAATTTGCTGTTTAACTGGTTTATGATTAATATCTCTAAATATTGGACCTCCACCCATCCATTCATTTTCTTCCGCTTATCTGGGGCAGGGTCGTGGGGGCAGCAGTCTAAGCAGGGACCCCCAGACTTCCCTCACCCCAGAC